>WUQG02215416.1:0-51956 GCA_011317285.2 Androctonus mauritanicus
GGAAGATCGGACCTTGACGCTCGCCCTACACGGCGCCCTGCCGAGCTACCCGGAAAAACTTTTCAGGAGTTACCAGACCCGGGACGCTAACCCGGATCCTCCTGCGTGGCAAGCCGACAGCGTAACCACTCGGCCATCCGACCGCGAGAGACCAGTTTAAGCCGAAATTAGTGCCGAAGATTTGGGATCAACCAGACTATTGAGATAGATCAAACCCATGCCTCTTATTGAAATTTCCTGAAATGTGATATCCGGATTTGATTCTGTTTCTTTCAGGACCGTTTTTTGCTTCCATTTCTGAAGATCCTGATTCAATTCTGGGAGTTTATTTCAGGAGTGATCTGAGTCCGATTCGTTGAACCCTATTCTCTACAAAACAGCCGATCATACCAGAAGTGGGCACTGAAATGCCCGCTGCTTAATAATCACCGGATTTTTATGTAATTTGATGCCTCTATATTCTCTGGATACTACTGTAAAGGTAGGCCATTTCCGCTACAGGCTACCCACATCTCAGGTATGGTGATCAGTTATCGGTTGAAAGATGAGAATCAATGGATTAGTGCCAGATTCCTAAAAATCTGGAGATTAGGATCTAAGAATTGATCCAAGACAAATGTACAGATCATTTCCACTGGGTCCATGCGACCGACAGTAATCGCCGGATAGAAAATGGTATAAAACCACACAGGTTCCTATTTCTCCGAGAATAAAGCAGTATTCCGAATGGATAGAAAACCGCGCGTTGATTATATGTCAGCAAGAGAGTTTCTGCCCTTCCATCCTGAAGGATTCAGATTTAACTTCACGTCTCGCTTCCACATCTTTTCAGAACGAATCTAGACCTTGGTTTCAAGTGAAAGACGATGGATTACATCGTCTTTCACTTGAAACCAACAAAAGCCTCTAAGATTAATACTCCACACTAATTATCATCATATTCATACGGTGTAATCTTAGTGGTTTCTATTTGGAAAATAGTGTGAAGCAAAAAAAATAAATAACTTTCAGTTGAAAAGCGGTATAAAACAAAAAATATCCAAGGGAATGGAAGCAGATTAAAACCTAAAGATTGAAAAATCGTTCCTGAGTAAACAAAATAACTTTGTTTCCTAATCCGGGATCTAGTCCGAGTCTGTTATAACTATAGGAAAACCTGTGCTAGGTGGTGACCTTTCGACAGCTGAGTGTGTGGCTACCAAGCATAGGTTGTCCATCAGTCAACTATAAATTTTTTTTTATTAAACATCAAAGTTTAAAATACAAAGTTTATGACACAACAGTGTCATAAACTTTGTATTTTAAACTTAACTATTGTATTTTAAACAGTTTATGACAGTTTCGCATTGTTAATTAAATCTAAGGAAAGAAATCACTAATTAATGTCTGTTTTCAGAATTTTTTTCACTTTAGAATGCTCAGCTAATAGAAGATCTAAAACACATCTGGCATTTCTAATCAAAACACGATTTGCTGGCCACCTAGTAGATACTGTACACAAGATGCCAAAATTAAATATCACTGGCCGTGGCCACGGTACACAGCTGGTCATTTTACACAGTTTAAAAATCCTGCAATATATTTGAGCGGATATTAAGGTGACCACCAGCACAGATTTTCCAGTACAATATTTTTCACGGAATCTGGACTTGATCTGTCATATTTTCTTCTGCCCGGTTAATATAACCTAACCCAGGAGCACGCTAACAGCACACAGTGCCTGTGTGAAATATATACTTTATAATACATTTTAAAATTTTCTACGTTTTAATGTCTTAGGGCGCTGTTTACCTTCTAGTGCCTGTTTACAGTTGTACGAGATGTTTTGAAGTTGTATACATAGACGATGCGCTCCTGATCTAATCGAATCTAACAGATTTTCTGCTTTCCTCCATGTCCGAATAGCCGATTTTATATTGTTAATAAATACTAGTCAAACTAGAAGCTATATCGAATACAAATATTTTATTTAATAATAATTTAAACCAGGTATAAATAAAATTTTCACTAAAATAATGATAAATTTATCAATGCTAAAAATTTCTATTATTAATAATTAAAAAATACTTTATTATTATAAAATATTTAGTTGTAAGTGATTTTATTTTAATCTGATGAGAAATTTTCTATAATAAAATGAGAATATTCATGTTTAAAAAATTCTGTAGTTTTTGATAACATTTTGATAAGAATGAATAAATAATAATGTTTCTGTTTTATTTATTATTTTTCATTCGAGAAAAATAAAATTCTAACTAAATATGAATTTAAGCTAGATTAACAAAAAAACATCAAGACACATTAAATTTTGGATGATACGCAAAATTTTGTAAGAATTCAGCACTACGAAAACTTTTAACCAGATTTTTTTAATCTTAATTTGTTTACGGGTTTAAAATGAATAGTCGGATTTATGATCTAAGACTAATTTTGATTATTTAAAAAAAAAATTGAAATAACACCTCAGAATTTTAATACGATAGTCTGAGATATATCGATGAAAACGCAATATATTCTACCTATAAGATTTTTTTAATAAAAAATTTGATTTCTATAGGTTACATATTATTATTATTATAAAGTAAAAATGTATTCTCAAAAAAATATTTCAGCATCATAACTAATTTGTAAAGATGTGAAGGATTTTATGTCGTTTTACACACGCTCATAACTATTCATACGATCGAGACCTCATTTTTTCGTAAAAGATTATCAAATGCCGATCAAAAATTAACAGTAATCAGTTAAAAATTAATAAAAATTAGTAAAAACGTTCTTTTAAATGGCTATATATTTTATAGTGTAAATAAGCATCTTAGCATCGCTAAAGATACAATCTATTTATACACCAATTATCCAATAAAACAAAAAAGTATGCATACTGTAGCACCGGGATAGATAATACTGGAAGCTAAATAAAATATTTACCCCTATCAAAAACCATATATAGTTTAACACAAAAATTTTCAAAATTTATTGTTTTATTTTTTGAATCATATGAATTACAGTTCAAAATTTATTATACATATTTAAATTTTTCTATCAGAATGTTCATGAATCCATATGAATCTCTGAATCTACATAAAATATTATGAAGTTTAAAATATCGGTAAAGTATGATATTTTTTCATGTAAATTCTTTAGAAAAATGATTTGTGAATTAAAACATAAAGCTTCGATTCAGTTTTCCAAGAATTGTTTTCGTTCGAACGAAGAATCGTTATTAATCTTTAATATATTAAAAGTAAATAACAATAATTTAATAGATAAAATTTTTATTTACGAAAAATAATAATAAAGTTTATTTTGATAATTTGATCGAATTTTCATTTTATGTATTAAATCACCTAATCGTTACTTTAAAATTTATAAATAAGAATATTTTGCTGCAATTTTGCAAACTGAGCGGGATCCTAAATAGAATAGATTGAATGGCGGAATTATCTATTGTAGGTTAAAATTTTGTAAATCCGATATAGATGAGTTTTTTGAGATCCCTAGCGTGGATTAAACACTCATTAACCCCCACGGATGAATGGTCGCTATCATAAACGAGAAACTTTCAATCCCGTGAATGAGGAATGACTAATGTATGAATGACTCCAATAGGGACGTCCTCAAAACAGGGATCAGTGAAAGTATTTAGTAATTGTCCAACACGCCGGTTACAATTTGCACATTAAATGCTTTTAATGAATATTTTTCGAATGTGCTTTCCACAATAATCTTTTTAATAATTTATAAAAATATAACTTACTTTTAACTTCTGTCATCTATAAAAAAAAAAAAAGATGCAATTCTTGACTCCTTTTTGATATTCTACTGATGTCTAACAAGATCTTAGACACTTACCTTCAAGAATTATTTTTTTTAACTTTCTATCTGTAATATGAACTCTGATATAAAGAACTGTTTATCAGAATTGTTTCTTAAAAACTATTCTGATAAACAATCATAAAACAGTCTGATAGTTCATAAACAATTTTTTTAAAAGTCAAAAGATAAATAAAAAATCAAAAGATATTTTTTACTTGTATTTATAATTTGGATGATATTAATTATTTTTCAGCCATTAATTTTATGTATTTAAAAATAAAGTATCGCATGTTTTTTTAATTAATAAAAAATGGATATAATTATCTTGCCTTTATTTATTTTGACAAAAAAATATTTTAAGAAAAGAATTACAAAAGTTATTTATATAACTAAAAATATTTATAAGAATATATATTAGAGCAGATATTCATTATATATATATATATATATGACATTAAAAATCTTTTTTTATTCTTGATAGAATGTTTGACACTAAAAAAAGTTAATGTTTTCAGCATGTAAACATAAATTTTCTCTTACATTTATTTAAGATGATTCAAATCGTTTTTAAATCCTAATATAAATCTTTTAAAAAGCCGATGATTTTAACTTGTAAATAAAGATGAAGTGGAATTATGGTTGTGAATTTAGTCGAGTAACTACGGTTTAATCTTTAAAAAAAATAAATAAATATATGTTAAACTCGTGTTAATAACTTTGTAAGAAAATTATCTACTGTTTATAAAATCATTAATAAAGTTGGTGGAAAGATAAAACAAGAGAAAAACCGAGATGATTTAATTTTTATTCCAGACAACATGATCACAAAATATGCACAATTTCCGACAATAAAATTTCTCTATTGATACACACCAACGACTTAAAGATAGTATACAAGCAGAGGGATACATAAAACGATGTTTATGGATTAATACTGATTCATACTACAACCAGAAAAAATAAAATTAAAAATACTATTATACGTACATCCGATGTATATATATATTTTCACTTTTAACAGATGTTCTTGAAAAAGAAAAAACAGCATCATCTGAGATTATCACAACGAGGAGAGAACTGTTCTAATATTTTTAAATCGTGTATCGAGTTTTTTTGTTTTAATAGATCCTAACCTGATATCCAGATTGCACTGTTGAATTATCAAATAAATCTCATATTTATCGAAGAATTTTTAACAATTAAAAATTATTTTAAAAAAGAAAATTCGAATTAACAAGAATCAGGTTAAGATCTATCTAGGTAGAAGTCTCTTCGGTATATAATCAACTTCAGCACGATAGAGATAGAGTGAGAGAGACTCGAGGTTTTTTATTATAATTTTTGATGTTTCAGTTTTTTAAACCCGTTAAATATATATTATATATATTTATTTTTTAAGTTGAAACAAATGAATGTTAATCGAAGTTATAATACATTTATTATTTTATGGTATTTTATGAAAATTTTATATATTTTTTTGGTTGTTGTTGTTGTTTAATGTCGATGTGCGTTTTATGCAAATCAAAAAATTAGTTTGTTTTTCTTTTTCTTTTTTTTTAACATTTAAACATATCGCATAAAAGCTTCTCCATCGGTGTGTTTCCTATAGTTCGATGAAAGAATAATGTTTCGATTCTCTCCGAAGGAATGTAACGGAGAGAAGGTAACATTAACAAGAGACGACCAAATCTGAAACAAAACATTAACATAAACTTATAGCGTGGAGATTTTTAAAGAGGAAAATGGTCGAAAATCTTATTAAAAAAGTGAATCACAGACCTGACAGGATGTGTTGGATGTTGAGTCTTAACGTGTTGATGTAACATTAACTGTGCCTGATCCTGTAATCCTTCGACTTGATGAGCATCCTTCAAACCACGTGCATCTTGTAAATATATTTAATATGCATAAATATAAACGTTTAAACAGTTTATGTAATTTATTGTTTTAATTGAATTAACTTACCGACTTTAAACAGAACAATAGCCTTCAAACATGCGAATTCGGCAGGATCGACACCAACAGCCTTGAAACGAGCTAAAATCTCTTGTAATACTCTTACATCTGCCAGGGTAGCTGCTGCTTTGCCATTGGGCAATCCGGCGTTCATGTGCTCGGTGGGTGTGAACAGTGGGTTGGACTCCAACGGCATGCACCACTGAATGGCGCATAAGAGGTATAACTCGGCCCACGCCTCTTCTAGTAATATTACCTTCAATGCGGGTATCAAAATCATGCAAAAATCAACCGATAACAAAGCTAATAATTACGTCTTTAAATAAAAATTCGAACTTACCTGATCACGAAAGGGTAAATTAGCGAAAGAAGGAAGATTTTTGGCCCATTTTACGGCCATAAATAAAAGTCTAGCAGATGTTTCGTATATGGTTTCCTGTCCCGGCGGAGCACAGGCATAAAGAGGTATATCGGCATAAGATGGTGTTAAAGATGCGCTCGGAGCCGGATGACGATGAGATGTATCGCATTCCTGGCGATGGATCTCTGTTACCAAATTATCTGTAACTGCTAAATTAAAGATAAATTAATAATATTAAAAATTAAAATAAAAGAAAACGATAAACGATCGCTTAAATTATTCAATGCGGTTCGTTAAGGCGCCAGTTAGTAAGTAAATCTATAAAGTAGCATCGCGTATTATTTAAAAAAAAAATCGCGTTTGTAGTCGGCGATAAGTGCAAGTTAGAAATATATCTAAATGAAATCAAATTACCTTCTTTGTCTTCGTCTCTCTCCAGTTTAGTGGAACTGTTGTCGGCAGTTATCAAATTTGGGAAGACCCGATGAGTTGCGAAAGGAGGTGGAAACACACCAACAGCCACCGTCGCCGTCATCCCGTCTCTGAGTAGTCTCTCTCCTTCCAACTCGCTCAGAGTCTCTGGTCTGATGGTAGCTGTATTGCGTGGTTGGCGTTCGTTCTGGACCGCTATACTCGTACAGGGGCCAGAGGAATAAAGGACAAGGTTAAGCCACATTTCGCTTTTGGAAAAAATTTTTTGTTCGCCATTACTTTAGTTCAGTCGTCATCCCATTTTCTCGCTGAGCGACAGAACTAAACCAATCGCGAGATTAAAAATTAACATCGAAGATCATACTATTATAATAACGAGATGATTACAGTGCTAAATAAGAATATATAAATGCGATATTTTATTAACTAACTTATTTTTTACATCATTAAATCTTTATAAATAGCCTACTGGTTCCATAACGGACGACTTCGCTGTCATCGATAAGGATTCGGCATAATTAACAGCACAAAAATTACATAGAATAATTACAGAATATTCATTTTTAAGGTATAAATTTATAATTTTATCTTAGAAACTGCGAATCGATTAATTAATCGATTGAAAACAAGCATTTTCCGGCTTCGGAACATCTTTAAAGTTGCATCGAATTCTTTTTTTTTTTTTTTTTCCTTTTATAAAAAGTTGATCTGAATATTTTGTGATTCAGATCAACAAAAGAGACGTTTTTGTTCCATGTCATATCTGTTTTTTCTGTTTATACGAATCTAAATTCTTTAGACGATACTTTTTATGTAATTTTGTATGCTTCGAGTAGACCAGTCGAGATGAATTAAACGAACGTTAAAAGAAATTTTTATGACGAAAATATAAAAGAAAAATATCTATTCAAAGTAAAATACATCGGATTATATTGGTATAGACAGTTATTTTATTATTATATATATATATATATATAAAAGAAAACTGTTATATTTTTTTGTAGTTTCAATAAAAGTACTTCACACAGCAGTTCCATCTAAACTGAACAGATGCAAATTATCAGTTTTTTTCCTTATTTTCTAGAAGGAAAACGCAATAAGTTATTTGTAATAACGATATACAAATGTTTTTTTCTTTTTTTTTTTAAGAATTTTTAAAATATTCAAATGTTTTTGCGTTAAGTGTATACTTCATTGAATTTTTTTTTCTTCTTATACACCCCCAGAACGCAGAATAAAATTCAATTTTGATTTTATAAAAATAATTTTTATTCGTTCGTCTCCGACAATTCTCACAGCTTTTGTCATTTCAATCATCGCGTTTGGAGCTAAAATTATGGAACACCCTACGGACTAAACGAGATAACATTAACTGAATATTTTTGCTTTCTCCTACGTTATTTATTTATTCTTTTTCTTGAATATTTTGTCCGTTTTTTTACACTGTTTGTTTGAAATGTTTCAAATTGATACGATTTGGCACTCCGAGATAATTTATGTCTTTTGGAAAAGGAGGGGAGAAAAAAAAAAAGAGGAAATAAAATACGAGTCAATCTCGTCTCTAGCATCAATTCTGAAGAGTAAGATCTATTTTAAATTTCGTATATACGTGAAAAGCATTGTTAAAAGTTATAATCTACTTACTTTAGCAGTAGATACAGACATTATCCTTATTATAAGTTTAATAAGGATGTGCTCCCGAGTTAAATTATTTATGTATTAAAAATTTCCTTTCTAAGATCGAAATAAACAGAGTGAGAGAACTAAAATGAGATCTAAAATAAGAAGGAAGATCTAAAATAAGAGGAAAAAGATCTAAAGTAAGGAAAAAGAAAACAAGAGTTGGAGAACTAAAGTAAGAGCTAAAATAAGGAAAAACAAGATCAAAATTTAGAAAGAAAGGTCTAAATTAAGGGAGAAAAGATCTAAAATAAAGAAAAAAAAAAGAAAATAGTAATGAGAGAGACTAGAGTAAGATCTAAAACGAGGAAGAAAAGATCTAAAATGATAAAGCTAAAAATTTAAAATAAAGAGAAAAGTCTAAAATAAAATAGTAAATCTTAAAAATTAGAAGTATACAATGGGAAAACTATTAAAATAAAAAAGGAGATATAAAATAATGAGAAAAGAATGCATAAAATACAGAAGAAAAAGGATCAAATTAAGAAGAAAGACCTAAGATTAAAAAAAAAAAGATCTAAAATAAGTAAAAATAAAAAACCAGTGGAGAATAAAAAATGAGAGAGAGATCTAAACATTTAATCCAGAGATTAAAATGTTATAGCTTACTACTTAATTATGCGTATTATCCTCTTTCTTGTCAATTCGAATGTTATAGAATTAATGAGAATAAAGATGTTTCGAAAGGTTTTCATTGTTCAAAAGTGAAACGAGCAAATGAGAAGTTTGATTGTAAAGCGGATTAGAATAAGAATATGAAGAAGCCTATAATAGATCAAGATTAAGGTAGATCGAACAATTATTGCGCAAAATCCAGATAATCATGGTAGTGGATTAGATCCAATCAATGGCAATAAAACACAGTAAAAAAGCCATCTTGGGATTATGTTATCAAGATTTTCTTAGAATAGGCCTTCTTTCTTCACTGCATCTTGACACTTGGGTCAATGTTTGATAAATGAACTAAATTTATTGCTCTTTTTTATTTATTTTAAACATTTTTTATAGTTTTTTCTTAACATACAGAAAAAATTAAACAGATATTTATCTTTAATATTGATGGATTTATCTTATGATTAACTTTAATATAGCATTAAGAAAAAATTTTGCATAAAATAAAATTATACTTAAAGATGAAAGGAAAAACGGAGATTAGAGCGATCAAAGCTTGACAAAATATTTGAAAAATCACAAAAATTACAAATATAACAAATTTATTAACATAATTATTGTAGAATTTTATATAAAGAACTTTTTTTGTATGACTAGCGAGTAATATTACATGCAAACTGCAGATAAACATGGCGAGATTCGTATCAGTAATTATCTCCTTATTAAAATATTATTTTAGATTCCAAGCTTGATTATTGATTTAAAAAAATGTTCATAAAAATTAATTTTTACAAATTCAATAAGTTAAATTGAACTTTATTCGTAAAAATTCTCCTATAAGTTGAACGTCCATTATCGGAATTGGTTGATGCCGAGGATACTCAAAAATACAAATTAATCAAGTCCGTTGAAGCTATTAACATTTATTTATATCGTATTTTGACAATTAATTCTCTATAAATGCAAAAAATATATAACTTTTTCAGAATTACGGTTAATATTATTCGGCAGAGGCAAAAATTTAAAACACGGATAAATAATCTACGCATTCCGATAATTTTTCCATTTTACTATAGTTTAAAGAAGAAACAATGCATAAATATGAGAAACTGTTCTCATTTTTTTTAAATATGTGAACCATTTCAGTTCTTTAGATGGATTTTTTCAGCTAATTATAGGCCTGAAGTTAATTTTTCTCTTATTGAAAACAGTTTAATACGATAAGAAAAGCATATGATAATTTGTATTTATCTTCATGAAATATTATTAAAAAAAAAAATGTTGTAGGTCATAGGCATTCTCCATTTTTATTTTATAAAACTAACTAATACCACATATAAAATTTTTCACATTTCTAGAGCGATTTACTATGGTTAGAAAAATATATTTACCATCTTTATTCATTCCCATCTGGAGACATTTTTTCAGTCTGCAAGCTTGGCACTGGTTTCTATGGGCTTTATCTACCACGCAATTTCCAGTTCCTGCTTGACATCTGACGAAAGAAATGTCATATTTCCTTTTATATTTAAAAATATATCAATTTATTAAATATTATTTATTTATTTATTTATTTTATCGTTGAAATGTATACTTATATATACTGTAAATAGTAGAGAAGTGAAAATACGGTTATATTTTAATTTCGTAAGCGGAACTTTCGAGTGTATAGGATGTATGTATACTTGTAAATGTAGAGTTTCTACAGAAATAGGACTTAGGTTTGCCGGAAAGTAAAGCATTTCTTTTCCATTAACTCTTGGACACACGTAATACAATCAAGGAAACGGCGTTTCCTCCTATTCACGACACGTGTCTGGTCGCTCAGATGACACCGATTTCGACTGATGTGTTCCTTTAACACGTTTTCTTGTCCAACACCTGACTAAAGCACAGTCGAGAGGTCGTCGTTGGTGAGACAAATCGCCTATCCAATGATAGCGATGGTTTTTCGAATGGAGAGAATTGCCAAACGTAATAGACCTTTCACTAACCCCCGTTGACTTTATTAGGTTTTCCAATTGGTCGTGTACTTTATTTGTCAAAGCTAAATTCACTTGAGCTATCGTATAGAAAAGGAACACAATATGGATATAAGAGAGAGAGGAAGAGAGGGGGGAAAAAACCTGATCTGCTTACCTATATATGAGTTTTCTTCTTACGCTTCTCTTGAAGAATCCGCTGCAACCGTTGCAAGCCAAAATACCGTAATGTTTGCCACTAGATGTATCTCCGCATACCACACAGGTTAGTCCAGGCGAAGAACGTTTGTGGCTTGATAAACTTCCAGTACTGCTGTCGTGGTCACCTATAGGTTGAAGGGGACCACCGGAAGGTGTCAGGTGCTGTCTAGTGTGGGCTTGATTCAGTTGAGAATTGTAGAAGCTGTGAACTGATACTGTGGCACAATATGGAGGCGACTGAGGCCCTTCTAAGTCTGGAGATATAGGAGAACGTTCGCCTTCTATGGTACTAGGAGTAGCGGCGTGAGACGATTCTGTTTGGTAAAGAATGTTCTCGATTATAACGAAAATTCGCTCTTGTTTACAAATAAATAGGTGTATATAGCATCATTCAATATATTTACGTCTAAAGAGTGCAAAATATCCCATTATAATCCTTCGCCTTACAAGTTAGACAGCTTACAAGATAATATTCCTGCAAACTTCGAAATTATTCTTTAACTTATTTTTATTTATTTACAGTAATACTTTAATCTTCACGTAGAAAGAAAAAATGTTATTTTACATTCGTTTATACAGATGAATTAAAAAAGGGAGAGAAAGAATTTACAGCGGTTGTATCAGAGTTAATATTTTATTCGAATCTGCAAACTTAACGTTTCTCTCTTTATCTGTGTAAAGACGTTAATTGTGCTTCGTCCTATCTCTTCCTTGGTACAAGCGGTTCATTGATGAATTTAATTTAATTTCTAGACATGCAACGCAGTTCAGGAGGAATAAAAAAAGAAAACTTTTTATTCGCAATAACAAGAATTTTTACTCGCTTCAGATTTAGTTGCGGCTTGCCTTAGCATAATAATTATAATAATAGTTAACGCAACATTTGGCTACGCAACTTTCGTTAAACTGTCTCTTAGCATATCAGTCTATCAAATAAAGTTAAGATAATGATAAATATAACTTATAACAACAAAAAAGCATGCAGTTTGCAATGAATTTTGTTTCAATTATCGTTCTAACAAACAAAAAAAAAATTATTTGATTTGTTATAAACGTTTTATCGTTAAGATACTGCGAACATCATAATCTGCACTCGAGTAAAGTAGCAGAAATGTGTCGAAATTTTAAAAAATATTTGAACAAATTCGACATGTTTGTTAACCTCTCTTACATAAATATGTTTTAAATAAGTAAATTCAACGTTAATATAAATGCTTATAAACATAATTCTACTAAATATCGAACGTAACATGTCCGAAAGAAATGCAACTTTCAGATATCCATCTGAAAGTTGCATATAGGCTATATAAACAGTTTTAACAGATTTATATTTACCGAATTTTTTATTTAATTTTTATTTTTAACAATTTTCTTTCGATAATTATTACTATTTTATGACAAAAATAAATTAGGCCTACAACGCGGAAACGATTTATAATAATTTCTTTAGTAACGCGAATAATAAAATTGCGTAAAATAAAAGCATTATATGCGAGTTAAATAATGTAACTCGTTCGAAAAATTTTTGCCACCGATATGTTAATATAACTAAACATTATTTTTTTTATTTTTAAGATAAAAAAAATATATATATATTATGTTTCTTTAATCTGATTCACAATTTAATTCAAAAATTTAATAATCTTATTTAAAATTGGCCATTAAAGTTAAACTTCATTCATTTATGAATTTAGTTTCTTTCTCTCCATTCGAGCGAGCCTAAACATTAAAAATGCACTTTTTATTCTTCTTTAAAAAAAAAAATAAAAATAATTTGTATTTTAATTCCATTAGAAAGAAAGCTTTGACTTTAAATCTTTTTTCTTTCCTCTTATGAATTATTAAAAGATTGTTGTATAGGCCTATTTTGTTAAAGAAATATTAGATGTTTTCCAACGTTTTCGTGCGAAGCAAGTGAATTTCTTTAATTAAACTTAGATGCTATTAAATATAAATAAATTTAAAAAAATTCTACCTTTTATTAATCATTACTTTTTGACCTTTTCTTTTATAATAAAAAAAAAACAGTTAAAAATTGCACTTTATGTACTTTATTTCGATGTTATTTTTACATTATCATGCAGAACATTTCTTAAGTGAATGATCTAACTTTTCTTTTAAGAAAACACTCAATTTTTTATTGTTTTCAAAAATATTCTTAAACGTATTGTGATTACTGAATATTATTCAAAAAACTGACGGAAATTTAACCAAACTTCTCATATTTTCAGAGAGATAAAGTATGAATTTACATAAAACTCTGCAGTTATCAATACAAAATTGCATGAAAAATATTTATTCTGATATGTATAAAGCTCACAAATTTAATAATTATTCTTTAATTTAGGTTAATATCTGTTAGTCTACAGAATTAAACATAATTTTAACCATCTTAAAAACCTTGCACAATCTGCAGGCCAACACGTATCAACCTACATAATCACATATTCTTTATTTTCTATGCAAATTTTTTTATAAGCAAGTATAAATATTCGAATAAAAGAGTAAAGGACTCATTTATATATAAAAATAAATAAATCTGTTTTAAAAATATACACGTATTTATATTTTTTTTAAATTTCTGATCAAACCAATTAAAGAATGGCAATTTAAGAAGAAAATTTTATTTATTTATT
This sequence comes from Androctonus mauritanicus, assembly GCA_011317285.2. Taxonomy (NCBI): domain Eukaryota; kingdom Metazoa; phylum Arthropoda; class Arachnida; order Scorpiones; family Buthidae; genus Androctonus; species Androctonus mauritanicus. The sequence goes on from WUQG02215416.1 coordinate 13,677, forward strand.
TTTTCTCGATTTTAAAACTTGAATTACAGTGTCATTTTATTAGTTTTTGTCTTAATGTTTGCTTTTTAGCTTTTAACTTTTTCTTTTTTTGTCATTTGTTCTTCTTCTTTAGGGGTTTTAAGACGGCAACGACCGAATCCCTTTTCAGCTTCTATGTCACTTTTTTAAATGTAATTACATTGATCATGGTTGAAGAAAGATAGCGACAAGATTAATACGTAATTTTAACTGAATTTATAAATAATTTAAACGAAACACGTCATTATGGCGGATAAAAATGTGATATATTTTGTGTAGGGATGATATATATAAATACTAATAATTGAAAGTTTGAAAGGAAGAGCGATGTAGTTTTCATCCAAGAGATTCTTTTCATCGTGTCTTTAGAATATGAATTTTTATGAATAAAAAAATACAAGAAGCATCTAGAATAATCTTCCGAATCGTTTTCAATTTCCATCTTCTATTTTAAGAATTCTCGAACAAAACCTTTTTTCTATTCTTCTCCAGATTTCTTTCAACTGCCAAACCACGAACAGAATGTCTTCGATAGAGGAGTCACCTCGCGTGGCACAGCTGTCAACGGTTCAGTCCTTTAGGCCATGGGTTTCTGATTCGATCCCCTCTAGAATTGATAATAATTCTGCCCGAATGCACTTGGACTGTGTCACCCCGCTACTGTCGTATGACCTTATTGGTTCCAATCTTTGCACCGACTCTATTAAAACCGGGTAGAGGAGTAAGACTCACGTACTGAGCTCACAATATATATAAAATTTTATTATCCTACAACGTTAATAGCCATTTTGGGAAACATCTCCGTCCCTCTTCTATTCCTCAATTTATACCCAAACAGAAAACAAAGCCGAACATAAACAAAACGGTAACACAAAGGATAATTTTTCTAGAGAGCGAGAGAGAGAGAGAGAGAGAGAGAAGAAAAGACACGGAATCAATGCAGTAGTGGACAAAGTCAGACGGCGTTCGATTAAGCGGATATTCCCTATTCAATCGCATCCCGGACACATAATTCCTTTTAAAGCAGGTCTGAAGCGAGTGTAAGGATTGCCAACGTTCCCCCACAATCCCATACCATTCAATTTCCCAGACTAGGCTTAAGCCCAATCGGACTGGTATAAGTCCTTTTGCTGGATATGGGCAAGTGACGTTTTGACGGCGTCTGTCACGACATGACGACTACCAAGGTCTCTCTCTCCCTGCTGAGAGGTTAATATCCAATGATTGCCACCAATACATTCTACATAATGTTATTAAATCGCCTTCGATGCCATTTTGCATATATTTTATCTTTTACACCATAACAGATTTTTACAAAAAAAAAAAAAGAATAATCTTTTTATATAAGCATTCGCCTTTTGCTCTAACGATAAATTGTGTGTTTTTTATTTTTATTAATTAAAAACGGAATTATTGGTATAAAAATTACGTTAATTTGTCGCTTAATTTTCCATGCTTAAGTTGATGTGACTCTCGTGACTCTCGGGTCAATCGCTCTCTTTTCGTGGAAATTCGTGGAAATGATGAGTAAGCTAGGCAATACGTAATTATCATTGCCTAGAAGGGCGCAAATGCAATAATGTTGATAGCATTAAGTGCCAAGTTAGTGCCGATTTCTTCTATTTGTGGTTGCAGTTAGTCGGGTTGGCCGAAATAGTAAACTTGACTAATTTATTCGCACTCATTCCCAAATTGCTACTTGTAAAGATGATCGAAAAATATAATTATCGACGCAGTCAACGGTCGTGTATTAGAAATAAAATCGATTAAAGCTTGCGTCTTTTGATACAAATCGATTAAATCGAAAATTTTTACTGTTTGGCTGGTATTAAGTTCGTCAAAATGTGAATCTATAACAAAGATAACGAAGATCGACTTACGAACAGATGAGATGCTGGAGATCAAAAATAACGCACGATTTTCATTTTATTTTTATATTTTAACATTTAAAAAAGTCCATTTTAGTCCAGTAAAATAATTTTAACGAAATTTTCACCTTTTTCCTATCTCTTATAAACTATACACGGCTGACATTTTGTTAGATTCTCTAAAAATGAAAAATAACGTTTCCAAACCTTTTCTTCTTTTCAGAATCGAGACTTAAAAGCTAAAATTCATTTTATTTTTAGTTTAAAAATTTATAAATATATATATAAAAAATCGCTATTTTATAGTTAAAACACGTATAAAGTTAAACCGATTTATAGTATTGTTTATCAAAATCCGCATAAGTCAAACGGAAAAATCCGTTTGAGTTATCTGCGGAATTTTCGGGATAACAAGAAACATTTGAGTTTAAGAAAGAAAAAAAATATTCAAGAATATATAAAAATTTAACGGTGTAATATTGTAAAAATGAAAAAGAATTATTTGTTTTAAGAAACATTCTTCACCTCGACGTAGGCGATTCTAACATAAAGAATAGAGCGTAGGCAGAAGTTTATATTTTATAAAAGTTTAATTTGTTTATAGATAGGAACATTTACTTAAAGATTATTTAAAAACAGTAATTTTTTAATGTATGATTTCTGTTTTGTCAGGCCGAAGCGCATTAAAGGCAGATAAACGGAAAAATTACATATTTTTTTTGGCTACTCTTCCGATAATTGATTAATGCTTAGTTATGATCATTGATTAGCGCTTAGTTTCCCGATCTTGCGATTTTAGTGCTGATATCGAGTATAAAATAGAATATAACGGTTTATATTCGATTTTTATCGTGTTCCGATCTTCGATAATTTAATTACACCATCGATTATCCACGAATATCGTTGTAGTTCATTCGTTTATGAATTACTGTCACCAGCGTAAAAAAAGTCTTTATAAATTATCACCGAAGATATATTAAACTTTTTAAACCATATTTTAACTGAATAGAAAAAAATGTTAGAAAAATTTGAATTTTTTTCTTATTTAAAGTCGCGTAAAAATCTGACGGAAACAATTACCGAAGAATGCGATTTGAGATAAAAAATTAAAAAGAAAGAAAATAATAATAATAATAATAATAAATAAGTGAAAGAAAAAAAAAAGAAAGAGAAAGAGAATCGTCTAAAAGTCGAAAAACTTCCCCAACTACAAAACATTCTCTTATAAATAAGATTAGCAACGGTTAAAAAACACTTCATGAATAGCAGATTAGCTTTGAATCCATTACAACATAAAAAAAAACGAAAATAGCTTTTAAGTCAAGACAGAAAAGTTTTGTATGGCCAATGACGTCATATGCAACATCATCTTTCGGCCAATTGACACAATAGTTGAAAATTAATTACGTTATAGTATGAAGCAGGTCGGCATTGATTTCATCAAGCTTAATCCCTACGGTAAAGCTTCCCCCAATCGTTGAGTTGGTCGGATCCACTCTCAGTCTGAGCTATTTGCATCAAGAGCAATTGTTATATCCTGTTGGCGGTAGTAATACGCTTTAATTCCAAGTTGCAAGTGAACGGGAAAAAAAAACTGGAAATTCCATCAACCCAATCAAGGTGTTAGATGTATGTAGTTTGAAAAGGCTCTTGTCTCTTCTTCTAACTAATTAGATAGTGTAACTAATTAGCATACAGGACTGTAACCGAGAATACTGCTTACTGTGTCGAGAAGATTCTTTTACACAGAAAACAGGATTTAAACGACATTGTTTTCTAGATACGTCTAGAAAACTTCCACATTCGACTTTTTTTATTCCTCTCTCTTACCTTCCTCTTTCCTAACTCGAATTACTTGAAACTGATGCACATGTTTTCCCTTGATTGACAATTTTAATTTGGACTTTTTAAGTGGATAGGTAATCACGCTGAGTTAATTAAAATTATCTTTAAATAATTCAGTTTAAATGATACTTTTTGCAATTAATCACGTCTAGGATGTCTTTATTATTATTTTGTCCGGGAGTCTTTTGCCGAAGATAATAGAAAAGGGAAGCAAGTGGCAATAATGATAAAAATAATAATAATAATGTAAACCAAACGTATCGGAGTCTACACAAAATCGAAATTTTGTTATTTAAGTATTAAAAACAAACCGAATTCGGAGGGATTTTTTTATGGCATCTGGAAAAATGCCAAGTTAGAATTCCTATACTCGAAATGCGCGCTTTCCCGCATAACACCTAAGTATTGCTTTAAAGCCACATCAGCAGGCGCAGGATGAAGGAGATCAACCAGTTGGGTTTACTGTCTATACTAACAGCGAGGTAAGATAAATGCATTTCTGAATACTTCATGTCGGAATCAGAAATTCAAAACTTATCTTAACATCTCGATTTTCGTATTTAAGGAAGATATATACAGACTAAAGAGGAAAAATAATGCAAAAAGAAAAAAAAAAGAAAAGAAAGAGAGAGAGAGACTTGAAGAGCCGAGGGTAAGACGAGAGGAATTTACAAGACAATCGAGAGGTTGATTGTTTTTGGAAGGTTTCTTAAGACTTTTGCATAAATTTCCAAAACTCACCGTCAGTTGACGAAGAGGCGACACTGGCGGGTCTGGACGCATGAGGGAGCCCCGTTTCACTTTCCGTCATCTCCATTCAATCGTCTTGGATGTGTTTGCCGTTAGATCAGCTCTCGTCGCTAAGGTAGGCGGGTTCTGACACCCGACAGCAAATGCCACTGGAGGAGGGGCGACACGTGACCAATAACGGATCCCATCATCCCCCTATCGAGTCCCCCCTATGCGAAAAGCTGAGGAAAGGGGGAAAGATGCGTGTAAAATATTGGGAACAAACGGTAGATAGCAAATGCGGCGTTTCTGGTCTTATGGTCTCGGAACCGCCCTAATGTCGACTGTCGGTATGTCGGCTGTACGCAGAACGTTTGATTGGTGGATATGGTGATTGCAGCCTCTCATTGGATGAAAAGTAAAGAGACACCTGTTCTCGTATTTTCGCAAGTGTTGGCGGCATTTTTAACATCAAATAAATTATAAAAATTGCCACTTTTCCTTTATTATCGATTTGTAAACGGAATAAATACCAACGCTTTTCCAAATTAAAATTATTTACTCGCCTTTCGAATTGCGGAATTTCGATAAAAGTGTTGTTCCGAATTTAAAATTCTCCCACGTTTTATTGTCGAAAATCGCATGCGTGTTTCGCTAAAAACACGCATAGGAACGGGAAAATTTTTGTAAACAACTTCATTGCTAAAAATATATATATATTTTTTTTTTTTAATCGAAATTTGATGGTGTTAAAGTGACAGATGCAGAACTTAACACCCGTCGAGACAAATTTCTAACAACAACACCGGAGAATGGACGTCAACTACTAGGAAACGATACCCCCTCAAGTGAGGTGTCACCTCCAGTTCTCCTAACAATACCCGAGCCACAATCAGACGTAATGGAGATTTCCTAAGTCAACACAATTCCGTTCCTGGTGGACTCACGCAGATGTGTCTTTTATATCCATCTTTAATCTTCTTCCATTCTTCTTTTTCTTTTTTTTTTAAATCAATAAACATTGGTAAAACAAGCGGGTACCATTCAAAAGCGCGGCCGGTTTTCTCTGCAGTGATAGCTAGCCATAAGGAGAAGAGAGATTTACAGGGGCTGTGACGCCTCTCGGATAATGAGGTGGAAAGTTTGTTGATGTCACGTGCAGATTTGAGACAGCAGACGTGACAAATTGAAAACGTTAACACGTGCCATTGTGAACAGAACGTGATGTGAAAAGAACTCATTCCGTATATCCTTCGGAATTATTCTAGGTCGATTGGATTGGAAGCAATTAATGGCATTGCTACGCTGTTATATTGTTACATCTCCGAATTAATAAATTTCTCCATTTAACGACTGCCAAACTTTTATATCTACCCAACGAAAATTTATGTATTTTGATACACTAGCAACTAACATAAAACATTAATTTAATTAGATAATCATTTTTAATAAATGAGATATTTTTTAACGATAAGTTATTAACGTACATAACATACACAATCGACAAATTTTAATCCGTTATACGAAACGATAACTTTTAATGTGTTAAAACTTATCGTTTCCATCTCTGTATGATAATTATAAGACAATTATTAATGCGGAAACGATATCCAAATAATACATTTGATTCTCTAATAAAGAGAGGATGTTTGAGATGAAGAGATAATGGAAAGAAATCAATAGGATAATTTATTAATTATACCAATGACTGAATGAGATTACCGACGACGATGATGCATTGAATGTTAGGATATTTACGTTATCAACCTTCCAACACGATATTATAATTAAATATTTTCAGATTTTAATAATATAATGTCGATTATAAAATATTTAAAAATCGATTTTTGTTTTTAAATCCTTAATAAAAAGATTAATCGGAAAGAAAATGTATTATTATCGTATTTTTTTTCGATAAAAGCGGATTAAATCAGTTTATCTAGATAATCGTTAATCATTTTTTATCTTTTTTTATTTGGAACCGAATTATTGATTTTTTAAAAAAATTTTTCATTTATGTGAATTAACGGAGATAACATAACTGACGAGTATGTTAAACCAATTGGAATTTTTGCTTAAATGAAGCCATCTTCGTTATAAAAATTTAACTGAAGCCGAGGAATAATAACTAATAATCTAGAAATTATCAGAAAGTGGGGTTTTTTATTGATGCCACCTTTCAACTTTTAAAGAATGGCATCAGTAGAAAGGATTTGAATGACATATCGCCGCTGTTAGTTGCATTTATAATGGAACAGAACGTTTTTCACATTCTTTTAATTTTTTTATTATTATTTTAATATTAAAAAAATTGGTATATATCTTTGAATTATTTTATTTACATTATATTGTAATATAATTTTAATAAAATAATTTATTTTTTTATTAGAAAAAAAAATAGAAAATTTGCTTATAGATCCTTCAAATAAATGTTTCGATATATCGAATTTTTACTGTTAGAAATTATATTAAATTATAAACAATTTTAAATGTATTTTTGCATAATTTTGAAGAGCATCTTATAATTTTATAACGGGAATATATCGATTTATTTTAATTTTTATCCATAGTAAGAGAATGACGTTTTCAAGTCGACTTTTTTCTTTTTTCGATTGTGTGCAGAGAAATTTCAAAATGCAAAATCTATAGATGATATTCAGTATAATCGATTTTAGCTTACAAATACATTAGAAAGAGCAAAGCTATTCGTTAGGTAGTAAAAACAGATATCTCCTGTCAAAAATAAAATCTCCGATCATTCAGCATTCATTACGATACAAACATTCGGCAGCACCTGTCAGACCAAGCAAAGCACGTATCGCCCAATAGAACCTCAACACACAGATGTCTCAAAACATGATAAAAAGGAGAGGTATGGTATAGGAAACTTTAGCACTCCTTTGATCTCTTTATTTGCATGCAATGTCGGATCCAAGCACAGATGCAACGAACGACGTGTGTCGGGACTGGGATCTCAGCGTAATCCTGCGTCGTTGTGCCACCTGAGGCCTAAAACCGGACGTGACATCAGCAGCGCATCTGCGGTCTCCCTTGGGACATCCCTTGTCACACAGACAACAGCAAAGCATGCAAACGACTCCAACCGTCGAAGATGCCCCCAATCTATAAAAAATTGTTTCCTTATCTAAAAAATCAAGAATAGTTAAATTTTTATTGATTTTTTCCCCTCTTATTTTTTTTAAATAAGAAGTAGGGTCGAAGAGTGTTGTTCAGATTCTGGCCAATCTGTCAGTTCCACAGCTAGGGATTGGTGTGACAAGGAAGATGAATTGCGCTTCGTCCAAGTGTGATTACATGCTGTGTTATTAATTGTTCCCGTGTCTGGGATTCCATCGGACATTTCCGACCGGAGAATGATAGATGGATGCCCTTGGAGACTCGCTTCTTCCGTTTATTCATAAAGTTTTGCTCAAACTTTCTCTCCAATACGGCTCCACAAGTGGATAACCGTTAGTCAGGAATCACTTTTTTTTTGTATCGGTATAATAAATTACTCTTCGCGATTCCATTCATTCTAACCACTCGCTAGATGAAAATCTTTATTTTTTTTTATACGCATCAATCCTAAGCAAAATATTAATTTACATACTTCCATATATCTGGACCGAGATATTTTATGCCAGTCTGGAAATCGCATTAGAAGAACATTCTACGCATGGTTACGGATCGACGAGAAAACTAGAGAGAAAAGAGAGAGAAAAAGAGAAGAAAAAAAGGTTCATCTTTCGGCTCGAAGAATATGATTAGACGACATCTGAGATTGAATGTTCAGAGACAACAGCCAGGTCACATCCTGACTGAAGAGAACACAATCGCTTAATCCCTTTTACGGAACCAGTCAGACATAGATTGCTGGAATCAATTAACGTTTTTGCCCCCATAAATGGCCATGAATTAGCGGTCATCGCTTCCCTGACAACAGGAGGCTGTAGGAAAGGAGATTGATAGGTCCCTTGTCATTTGACTGGGTTTGCCACAGTCAGGCGGATTTTAAGGCAGGGGATTAAGTGCTGGGCTACGACACAAGCGAGACTGATGGATGGGAACTGATCTCCACTGGTCTCCACTTAAATCTACCATTTTATCGGTTATTGTATACCTAAACAAGTTACCAGAAAAATGATATTTTTTCTATCAATTATAAATTACTTTCTAAACTTAAAATCTCCTTAAAAGTAAATCATCCGTGAAGCGATTTAAATAAAATAGTTTTGTGATTATTTGTCGCTTCTTTCGAGTAATCTTACTGGAAATTTAATTAATTAAAAATAAAAATAAAGAGCGGAAATAAAGCCGTTTGGTTAGAACAGTTGTCATAGGTTAATTATATGTAAGAGAGCGACGACCTATCATTGACAGTTCTAAAGTTGACAGGAGAAGCCGTTGAGACTTGGAGCAAAAGACAGGAAGAGAGCATCAGATCTCCCACTAGCCACTTACCACTTATTTCATGCATAATTCAAGAGCTATAAAGTTGCTGTTTGGTTCCAGCTAAGGCGAAAAGAAAGAAACTAAATACCTAAATTAATCATTTTGCTGAATAACCAACAAAAGCTGTGTGAGGAAGCACTACGATTAGAATGCAAATCACCTGGGTCATGATAGCTCCATTACGTTGATTTGTTAAGCTGTTTTGCCATTTCTCTTGATGTCTGCCTAGAAGCGAATTGAATTAGACGTTATTTGCCACATAGTTAGACCAAACCTTTCCCTTAATAATAGATCAGCTTTCTACGTTTCGTTAAGATTGTCCACATCAATTTTTCCCTCTCTTACACTTGTTTATTTAAAACGTATTTTTCCCGAAACTATTCCTCTTTAAATGCATTCGAACGGAATAAAAATTTGTTTCGTCTGGGATAACTCAATCGAAGATGAGGAATATATATATATTTATATGTAATTTTTTTCCTATTATTTTCTAAATAAAAATGCTAAAACATTTACGATTACGTCGTAGAATATAGATTATTTAATATATATATATTAAAAATTTATATATTTAAATTTTAAAAAGATGCTGATGGAACGAAGCACTTAGAAAATATCCATCCACCCCTGTAAATCCTACTACTCTGCATAACACAGTTGACTTGCTATATAACTGACAACCAGGCGAATGTGTTCTAATTTTATTTTATCTTTTTTATTTCGACCGAGTTAATTCAGTTTGAGAATTTTTTAAAACGCTTAATAACATCCAGCGACTGTAACAAAATTTTAAATTTATATATTTATAACTATATAAAAATTTAAAACTTTATATAAATACACAAAAATGACAATAAACATACAAAATTTTGAATTATCGATTGAATTATTATTTAAACATTTTCCTCTTCTTCGTCATCATCTTTCGAAAATCTGAAGTCACTCGCTACGGCACTTAGCAAATTAACAAAATATAATTATTTTCAGATTAAGCAGACTGATTAAAATATTAAAATAATAAAAATTCTCCGGAGATATATATTTATTAAAAAGATTTTCCAGATAGTTTTTAAAAGAATGAAAAGGGGGAATTTTTACGTATTTTTTTCCATGAAAAATTTAAACACAGAAAGTATCAACATGAAAAGGATTGAAAACTCAATTTTAGTTGCATAAATTTCCATTTCCTTTTCATCCTAATCAGCTTTCACTTGTGTAAATTTACTTTCGCTGGCAACAGATTTTTTTTTCTTTTTTAATTTAAAACTTATTTGTATCCGGAGACACATTTTAACCACCTGTACAATTAACAAGTTATATATTCGCTCAACGAATTAAATATATAAAAAAAAAAATCGATTAAAATTCTTTAAAGACAAACAAGGGAAAAAATTAAGATTAATAACAATAATAATATAAAAAAAAAGAGAGGCGAGTAAAATTTTAATTATAATAAGATTAAATTATTCTTCGACGACTAGAAACATTAAAACGAATAGGCTGCTCATGTGTGTGTGTGTGTATGTATGTATGAGTGTGTGTGATGTTTAGATACAATCTAAAGATTACAAAAGCAAACTAGAGTTAGATATGATACGTCACCGCTTTTATTTATGACGTAATAACTGTAAGTATTTCATTTTATATCGTCCAGTTTGCATCGAGGGCGGGCAAGGAGAGAGAGAGAGACCAACAAAGAGTGTTGTGATAACATAGTGATTACTGTGAAATGAGAATCGCTCGCTTCTGAAAATATATTGCTGTCACAGTAAACCTTTTATATTCTAGACGTCTCTAGTTTTATTTCCAGAAAGGGCTTTACTTCCTGTATAACAGAGACGTCTAAGCATTGGATACGGTTACAGAGTCACGTTATTTTGAAATTACTCCCATTTAGTCCAAAAGAAGCGGTAGAAATGGCGAACCGATGCTATCATCTTTTACCGTTCGCCCACTCTCCAGAAAATTGCCACCAGTAAATTCTGATGGGTAGCTTGCTACCGGACTTAGATACTACCGCCATTAGATGCGCTCCTGATGTTGATATTGTTATGGCAAAACGCTTCCTTTATTCTATATCCGCATCTTAATTCCATTCTTTTCCAGATTGATCTGTATTAAACCGAAACTATTTTCGCCTTTAATCCCATCCAGGTTAGTAAAAGAAAGACAAATAATTATTTTTTTAAAACTCGCACGAGAAAAAATGTGTGCATTATACTTTAAAATAATTTTATATATCAGAAAGATAATTCTTTCCTAGACGAATTGTAGAAGAGAATATTTTTTATATTTAAAATGAATGTACTTTTTCTGTATCAAACGGGATACTCTTTAAGTTAAATGGCAATTTCTTCTTGCATACTAAGAACTCTCTTCCTATATACTAATTATGGAGACTTTCCAACTGTACGTACTGAAAGGAAACTTTATTCTATATATATTTATAAAATGTAAAGGATTATTATGAAAGTCAAAATTCGAATTCATTAAGTAGATTTCTGACTCCAAAATTCGATGGTAACAAGAGCGATGGGATAAAATGGGGACGTGTAGTTAACGAGATAAAGAAGTATACAGTTTAAATACATCATTATGATATGACAATATCTTTTTAAAGAGAAAGAAAGACGAACAAAGTAGAACAAATTGCCGAAAAAAAATAGAAAAGGAATTGGATAAAAAACGATATTACAGTATTTACTACTCCCGTTAAAGTAAGTTGACCAACACAAGGAGAGTCGTTCTCTTTCTACTTCATTTGTCGACAAACTTGTTACGCTGGAACCTGGGCTGTCTCTTCACAAAGCCGATAATGATGAAATCACTGGGGGTTGAGAGCGTGACAAACTCAATACAGTCTTAACTTCATCGACAGTTGTTGGCCGAACAACCAAGCCTGGGTTAAGTTCACAATGTGATTAGTGAATGCGATTTGTCTCGTCTAATGGTTCTGGCAGAGGTGTGACCTGTCAGTCACAGCTCGTGGCTGCTGCAAAGTTCGTTAAAGATAATTGCTTTTGTTGCATGACTTCGACCCTTTGCTTATTATAACAAAGCTTGAGAGAATTGCCGGATGCTAACCTCTTTAGCGTTGAAGCCACTTGCTTCGGGCTGATCCAATATTGATGGAAATGCTGACGTTTTGGGAATATCTGGGAAATAAATTGGAATGTGGTATATCTGTATATCCGTGGTATATTTGAAAATAATTCGTTTTCGATTGTCTATAGAATGGTTCGCGTTCTCTTGGGTGTCAAACTCTATTTTGAAAATATTTGTTTATTTTTCCCGGATGATGATTTCTCTTGCCTGATATGTAGATTGAACGCTTCTTTTTTTTATTTATTTTATAAACAGTTTTCCGTTGAATGAATAACAAACCCGTCGTCGCTGACGGATGAGTTTGTTACAGTCATTTTTACTTATAAATCGGAATGTTACAATTCCGAGAACTTATTACCTTTGGATAATTATTCGGAGATTTTTTTTTCTTCCTATAAACTTATTTCGCCATCTTTATTCAAGAATCTCGCATTAACATTTAATTATTTATTTAAACTGTTTCAAAATTATATTAAAAAAATTTTATAAATATTTTAAATTTTAAGCAGTTTATATTTTTAAAGATTAATTATTTTTTTACATTATTATTCATTACTATTTTATAATAAATTAAAATATTTATTATATTTTTGCATATTTTAATTCTCGAAATATATATTTGAATTAATTATGATAATAAAAAAATTTTTAATAATTGTATTAAAATAATTAAAGCAGATAGAATATTTATTAAAATTTTTTACGTCTGATTTATTTTATTATCGCAAGATGGCGACACGAAAGAAAGAAAATGCCATTTTATTTCAGTTTAACGAGAGAAAAAATTAAAGTTAACGAACTAAAAAACAGTTAAATATATTAATTTTCTCAAATTACGAGTAAAAGTTCTCAAATAATTATTCTAAAAATGATAAAAGTTTTTGTCTCTTTTAAGATCATTAAATTATAATAAAAATAATTTTTAGTATATCTAAAAATACTTCAGAATGATAAAAAATTAGACGAATTATGTGCCATTGTATATCGATTGTATCTTAGGTAGTTTTTAGGCTTGATCTCATTTTAATTTGGTTAATTTTACTAATTTAAAAAAATTCAACTTTGTTTACTTTCTCAATCTATGATTTACCTCTAGCGCCATCTAGTAACTCATTTCTTATCTGTATTATTCTTATAATTATTAAAGGGATACGCAAAATTTTAAATGTTTTGTGCTGATTTAAGAAGAAAAAATTAATACAATTCATATATAATAAATTAGCTTCATTTATTAATGGCATCGTGGATTAATTTTATGTAATAAATATAGTATTAGTATGATTAAACTTATGTGATTCTTAGAATAAAAAGATAATGACTCCAATAAATGAATAAACGTAAGCAGCTATTTTTCTGAATGCATTTATCAGCTGTTAGAATTAGTAGCTAGATTTCCGTTTTGTAACTTCAAATTATTACTAACTATCGGTTCAAAATTTTTTTTTAGCATATGTACTTTTCCACATGTAAAAACAAAAACTGCGCTTTAAATTTAATCATTAAATAACTTTTATTAATAAAAACATGTTGAATTTTTAGCATAATTTTTCAGTTTATAGAAAAAATACTTTAATAACAAAAAACAACGTTAAAATGAACTTTATGTAAATATATTACGCAGGATATAAAAGTGATATTTGCTTATCACTTTATATATGGCTAAAGGATATTCTTGTCGGATTTTTATATTATATATACATAAATATATATATATATTTTCGCTAAAAATATATATACACATGCACTAGTAATAAACTATACATTTATCATAATAATGAACATTTTCCGAAATTATTTTGTTTGTTTTAGATATGAAATTTTCTAAATACTACAAAAACTGCTAAATTATTAATAGATTACTTATATAAAATCTTAAACTGTTTTAATGAAAGTTGAATATTTCTTTTTATAATTTTACGAATTAATAATAAGAGGATATTCTTGAAAGCCAAAAAAAAGAAATGTTCTTCATGTGCCTTCACTACAATAACTGTTACAACTGAAGATAGCTAACTTTTAAGTCGAAAACATTACAAAAATAAAAATTTTTTCTACGGTTCGGAACTTGATTTAGGTTATTTTTGGAAAGTTAAATGCTTTAACAATGTTTTTTATATTTAAAAATAGCGATTTCTCGCGTTATTTTAAAACAAAGTTTGATTCTGAATTAACTTATAAAACATTATTTGTATATTTTCAGAAGAATTAAAAATATATATATATATATTATAAAACAAAATTTCGTAATGTTATTTGAAAATTTATTACGTAGGCGAAGTACTGGAGCAATTTTATTATATAACAATGAAGCATCGAATTTTTCTTTATTGTGAAAAAAATCTTTCAGCGAAAGGTTGTGTTAAACAAAAATTCTAGTAATTTAGATCTTTTTTTTAATTTAAAAATTTAAAAATTTCTTCCAGATTTATTATTCTTCAAGGATCGTGTCGTAATTTTCAATTTAGCGAGTTAAACTTTGATTAGAAATGTCGGAACATCGTTATTATAGTCATCAGAAAACAATTTTTATTGAGTGAATAAATTAAACAACTTTAATATTTTTAAATCAAAATCCAATTATTAATCTTTTGCAAAACTTTTTAGACCCGATGAATTGGTGTTTAATCCAAAGGAAGGAAAGAATAAAAGTTCATTTGCTATTAAAAATAAAGGGCCTACGTTTATTGCTTTCAAGGTGAAAATAAATTTAAAATTTATTTTTCACTTGGAATATTTTTAATGCTGTTTTTAAATCAATTAATAATTTTTATTAACAGATAAAGTGTAGTAATCCAGACGCTTTCATGTTAGAACCAGTCAAAGGAATCTTAAAAACCAATAGTAAAATTATGATAGATGTGATCCTCAAAGGTAATAAATTCTTGTAAAAATTAATTATTGTATTCATATTTAATGTCATTGGTTATATTCTCAAAATTACGGCATCCTTTTGTAATTCTAAAATTTATCAACAGATAGCGCCACGTTATGGCTAATAATAAAATAGCCAATAGATGGCGCATCCAGATTTTATTGTTTAACATATGTGTTGTTTAAGTAATTAAACAATTGTAATTTTTCTAATTTTTAATTTATTTTTAAAAACAATTTAAAATTAAATTAAATTTTTAAGATGAAAGGCCTAATAAGCAAGAGAGATTCGTGGTACTGACGAAAACAGCAGAGGATGAACATTACGGTTCAAAAAGTCTTAACGATCTATTTTGCGATGATAGAAACGTTTCGTACACCTAGTAAGAAAAAATATTATGTTAATTTATTATGATAATTTATTATAATTAGTTCGATATAATTTTATATCTTTATATATATAAGTATGAACTGCTTTATTGGAGAGGATTCATATTGTGAGAAAACAGAAGACGACAACGTCTTGACGAACGTAAGAGAAAAAAAATTATCGCTTATGTAAAATTTTTCTCGTTTTTTTTCTTCTCATTTTTTATAATTTATTTTCAGGTAGAAAATGCCTGCAGGAAAGTAGATAGGATTGTAATTATACAATGCATTATTTTGGCATTTGTATTATTCACTCTTTTCATAATTAACTGTGATATCAAATCAAAGGAATGTAAAGGCAAATTTTTAAAATACTTTTTATAGTCATGTGAAAAGAATTTTTCTTATTAAATCTCATCAAAATTAACTCCTTAAATTGCTAAAGTTCATTAACAGATTAAATAAAAGCAATATAACTATTATAATCGGAAAATGTTTCTATCCTTTTCAGCCGGTTTCGTTAACAGTGGTGCTTATTATTTGTCTGTTGTCTGCTCGCAATTTTAACTGAACTGATTTCTGATGAAGTGCAATATTTTCAACCATATTTTTTTATATAAATTATATTTTTAATTTTTAATACATATACAGAAAACATGTTTATTATGTTACTGTATCCATACAAAATTGCTAGATTTAATGATGCAATAAGTAAATAATGGGAAAATGATGTTTTGATTAAATTTTAAAAATTACAATATTTAAAAAAATTTTTCAATATATAATTTATTTCAAAATTAAATAAAATATTTAATTAAATAATTATAACTTTTCCTTTATTGGAGGGGGGAAAATGATTGAAAAGCATTACAAAAATTTTTAAATAGAAAAATTAATTTTTTCCATTTCTACAAATAATATTTCAAATTTCGCACGAAATTAATTAATTTAATTTCGAACTTATAAAATAAGAACTAAAAACGAAAAAAATTTCGAAATTGAATTTTTATATTTTAATTTACAACAAATACGAAGACTACTACTAATTGCTAAAAAATAGCAACAGATGGCGTTAAGTGTAAAAATAATTTTCATTTAATTTTCCGTAAATAATAATCCGATTTAAAATTTTCTAAAAATAAAAATGCGAATTTAAACGAATTGAATTAATTTTTTTTTAATATTGAAAAAATTATTTGAGAAAATTATTCTCATAATCGAGCCATTTAAAAAATTCCATTTCTTCTAAATACGTTTTTAGAGAGATTAATTGAAATTCCCGGGAATATTTATTAGCATCTTTAACATTATTAAATTTATAACTTCTCCCCTCCAAAAAAAATTTTTTTTTTGTAAATGCTCGCGATATTTCTGTTTAGGAGCGCCCTCGAACGACGTAACATCGAGCAATAAATTATAGGAGCAAATATCTGATCAGAGATGCTTTTGACAGTGTGGCGGCTGTGACGATGTTCTCTAATGTCAGTTGACAGAAGGACTTTGGGACAACAGGTAGACAGTAACCTTGGTAACAGCTTGTAGATTCCCATCTTCCGTTCCCTTGGAAACGAAGCAGTATGGCTGGCCGGAGGAAGCCGATGTTATGTGTGTTAACACCAGCGAACGCTCCATGCCGGTTTTGGATTTCAATATGAGAATAAATAAAGGTGAGATAGTTTACTAGAAGCCGACTATAATAAATAAACAGAATCCACTTTTACCGCACGATTAATGCACGAAATGTTTATATAGTAAACTGATGGAGTCCAATGGTGTAACGCTTTATCTCAGATTAACACAGCATCTAATCTTGATCATTCCTGTCGTGTTATGTATTAGATTTTACGTAAATCTCTGCAGTAATTAAAATATTTCTCTCTTAAAGGTCGAAAATAACAGTGCATAGTTTTTCTAAAGTAATTGATTCGCGTTTTTTCCTCAAAAGTTTTCCTTATTTTTTTATATAATAAATTGAATGTTATGTATCCTGTTTGTTGTAATATTTTTGATTAAAAAATTGCCTAATGACGTAACATTTCCTTATAGTCAAAGACATAAATGTCTCTAATAGAAAAATGCATTAGCAAGAGACAAATAGGCCTAATGGTTGCACTGTTTCAATATAGTTTATGCATGTTAGTGCTATAAACAGTAATAAATTATCTCGTGGAAACTTATCAAAGAAATTTTTTTACCGAAATGTAACCAAAATTTATTGATTTAAAACTCTTTTGATCACACAAAGCCGATTATTATTATAAAAAGGAATTGGCAAACGGCCAATAGGTTATTAGGCGCCATATTGATTTTATCAATAACTAAATCGAATAAGTTCGTGTATAATTTTAATATATTTTTTTTCATAAACACAGGAGAATATGCCGGATGTCATCGTCCTGTAGCATTTTGGTGACATTCTACTTGCTTATTGATCGGTTGTTGGTCGAACGAAAAAACATGAAACATTTACAATCACCCACACGCTGTTAGTGTGTTCAAATGGAAAAATCATTTACCTGCATCTTTAGCCTTTTTTATGGGAATTATTTATAATTAATAGTTTGTCTGATTGAATTGTAGGTGGCGTTTTTGGTAAACTTAAAGCTACCATCTATAACGATTAAATTAAACTCGTTCAAATATTTATTATAGTCCTTTTAATTTAAAAAAAAAACTACTCTTATTGTACTGTATTAAAGGAATGAAGTCTGTAATGTTTCTTATGAAATTTTAATATCTTTTTAAAGTTTTATAGAAAAGTATAACCTTTATTATTATTTCTTTTTCTTTGAAGAAATTTTGATAAATGAATTTTTGTATATTTGACGAAAAGGAAGTTGACCTGGTTTCTTTCACTATTGAGTTTTTTTTTTTTTTTTCGATTTTTATCACTATTCCGTCCAATGAAATACTATCGATTCACTCCGGAAAATAAAGAAATCGAACTTTTTTTTTATTTTTTGAATATTTTTGGCATCAAAGAAGCCTTTAAAAATGAATGAAATTCTTTTTTTATGTTCTAAGTTTATAAAATTAAAGTTATTTTAGTGCTATTTTCGTTAATCTTATTTTGGAAACATATACTCTATTTTATTATCACTATTATTGATGACAGAAATAATAAAGGTAATAAAAAATGATAAATTTATTAGAAAAATATATATATTTAATAAATTTTCTTATGAAAATTAATAAAAATATTAATTTTGAATCACTGTTTAATTTGATTGATACAGGAAAGAGTAGCTATAATGTTCATTTTGGTTGTCCGTTCCTGTGCAAACAAAACTTCATTCCGCGACTATCGATCCGAAAACATGTCTTGACAAGGACAATAGTTATTTGAAAACAGTGCATTTCCTGTTATCATATTCACTACGATATATTATAAATTTGCTTTATGTTACTCACTTTCTGTTTTTCGTCTTAGTTTCAAAATTCACTTACAAAGACGTAAACATCAGAATTCTTTAAAGCAAAGTGACATTAACTATAATTAGTACGTATAAATATAATAATTTTCTCGATTATAATATTCTATAAAACTTTGAAGGTTTCTCAGTTAAAATAAATAATAAAAATTTAGTATATTTCAAATTAGACATTCTTTCTTGTCAAGGTGTTCTGGTGGTTTTTTCATTAGCCGCACAAAATGCTGGAGGTCTTTCTTTAAAGTCAAAAGTCACTAGAAAGATATTTTTCAGCGTACATTAATGTGATGTATATGATGGTGGAAGTATTTCTTAAATATTTAAAATGTTTTTCCCCAGCATCAAATGTCAAATTGTCGAAAGTGTTTCTGTTGATATTAATATAACTTGTGTGAATATTTGCAAATAAATATAAAACAGAATCATCGAATAACTAAACACAGTTTACTTGAGGAAAAAAAATTAATGATAAATTTATAAAATAATATAGAAGTGATTATAATGGACATCATTAATTCCTTACATTCTTAGATTCTCTGCCTCATAGACTTTCATTAGTCCTCATCGATCACCAGACATAACACTGGCTACCTTACTTTGGAAAGTAGACTGTCTTCAGTTCAAGTAGAATTCCTATTTTCTTTATCCCCAAATAGTTATTTCATTGATATATTTATTGGGTAAATCTGATTATGGTGCACGACTTACATAAATCAAACTTTAACTCTCGATTTAAAAACTTAAAAATTGGCGGGGGAAAAAAACTCATTAATTAACTCGTAAGTGAATAAACCTGATTAAAATGCGATATTTTATATGCAGATCCGACAATTTTTTCATCACAAAACATTTAAAATGTCGAGAATATTTCATCACGGATAACGTACGAGAAAAGTAATAGGAACTAAAAGATATTTAGACGGATAGTTCCTTTCAGAATGTAAATGTATTGCAGAAACTGTGATAGAAATTTATAACCGTCCAGACGTTTTGATAGCTGCTACTAGAAAGCATTTATCACGAAACATTATTTATGCAACATAAATTGTCATGGATAAAGCCGTATCACTGATGCTATGAAGGTTGCCACTGTTAAATACGCAGTTGGCAAAATTTTTAATCTCTGGAGTTTATTAAAGTTTGCATAAAGAATTATTTTGTTTAATAAGATAATTTATGTTATCATCTAACCAATTAAACCAGGAAATAATAACTGGCGACGACAATGATGATGATGATTATTATTGCTTTTTTAATTACATTTAATTCAGTAATGATTACGTAGCCTATATTATTTATTATGATGCTTAGTAACCGTTTAAAAAAATAAATTGCTAATTGAGTTAGAAAAGATAAACGACAGAGAACGAGACAGCATATTAATGAATTATCGACTTTTTTTTTTCTATTAGATTACACCTACGCAGTCAACGAATAATAATTTTATAATCATTTCTTAAACTACTCGCGTTTCAGAAAGAAAAATCGAATACATCAACGCCATTATGTGACGATAACTAAAAATAGACTCGTATTTTTAAAAGTCGATACCAAAATGAAACCGAAGAAAAGAATGTTAAACGAATAATTTTAACGTGTTCAGCAAACAACACATCCTTTTTTTTACGTCCTACGTTTACGCCATTGTTCTCTTTCAGCGCCCCCTGAGATATTTTTATTGCTCCAACATTATACATTTAGACGCCATTCCGAACCTTATACCCTCAGCAAAGTCGAAACGCTTTTTAAACTGTCGAGAAGTTGCAATAAAATAAAATTACTGCATTACTTTTTTATCTTTACAATTTAATTTTTTAAGAATGATAAAAAATAAGCACTCATTATAAATATTCATTTTATTTATTATTATTTTTTTTTTTGTATTTATGTAACGCGATACTCACGTACTTAACCGACCACTTAAAATTTTTATTTTCTGAAATTTTATAAATAATTTAATTCATTTATTCTTTAAAAGGTTTTTTTTTGAGTATTTTACATCCTGAAATGAATGTTTTTTTATCCATTTGTTAGATTAAAGAACGATAATTTCTACAAAACTAACGTGAAAATGTAGAAATTATAAGCATTCGATCAATTTTGATCACTTCAATTAAAATTAATCAGATTTTCTAGTTGATTATTCATTTTTATCCAGTACGAAACAGATTAAAATTCGAAAAAAAAACACGCCCGATGTTGTTATTAAATTATAAATCGTATGTTGTGCTAAAATTTCATTATCTGAACCGATGGAAGAAGATGAGGAACGTTCAGATAAAAGAAAAAATTGTAATTTATAAGCGAAACATGTTTACTTTTATGTTTCGCTACATATTTTTTATTTTATTTATAAAAATATATATTACATATTTACTATTTTTATTTATTTATTACTGCTTTAAAAATCCATCCAATCTTCTTTTACTGCTTTGAGTGTCCATTCATGCCATCGAGAATCCGTATAATCGATTATTTTATTGATAAAATCGGATAATCGCGCTCTCGCTTACTATTAATATGTTAAATTTTCCGAATTTACAAGACTAATTTCAATTATTTGTTTAACAATTCTTCCACATCGTCATCTTTCTCAAATCGCATTCATTTTGAAACTTCTAAGCGAAGTTCATGAATGATTTTTCCATCTTTCAATACCAAATTTCAATCTATTTTTCCTAGTTTGAAAAGACGATCAATCCTGCAGTAAAAATCGATACGTATATTATTTTCTTATCTTAACAGATATCGATTTGTATATAAATGATTTACATAAAGACGGCATTAGATCTATGCACTGTGAAGTTTCATAAATTTTCTATATCTATATGCATAAATTCGACTGACAACATGTGACCACGCATTTGACTCTGTATAAACAACAGTTTTAGAATTATTTATACAGGGAGCGTAGGCATGATCACATGTTACCGTAAAAAAAACTTGAAATTTCTTCTTACATTTTTATATTATATTTTGCATAAAAATGCAAGAAGAAAGATTAAAGAAATAACGAAAATAGTTTTATCGTTCGTTTATAAGACAATCTGCTTGACAGACTAGCAAATTATTGATATTATTGAGTCGGTCTTCACAATCGTTTTATAAAATTATAACTATCACAGTATTAAATATATATATTATTTTACCTAAGAATCTTCCTGCTTCCATAATAATAACATTTTTTAAAATTGTATATCATAGGACAAACCGAGATATGAATAAATCCGTCGAGCAGAAAAAAATAGCAAAAATTCTATCGATCGTCTCTATTGCACCCACTTTTATCGTCGCTATTTTATATAGCAAATCTTGAAAATAAGTATCCCCACCTTTCTTTATTTCAGTCTTTGATCGATCGTATAATAACCTTCAAACCTTAAACACGTTTTTATTTTTTTCTATCTTCCTCTCTTTCTATAGATACATCCCAGTGATAATTAGCAGATAAATCTTCCTAGTCTGTTCATTCTGTATTTACAAACCGGGAGATATATAATGGTTGATTTTTATTAAAAGAAAAAAGTTCAAAGAAGGTAATAATTCTTTCAAAACCGTCGCTATTTTTGTATTCTACGTTATAAATGACTCGAAAATGATCAGACAAAATTTATCAGATCGTTTACTGCACAACTATTTTAATAATATTTACGTGTTTATGAAAAAATTCTTTTTGAATAATTTAAAAAATATATATATATATATTATGTTTTGTAGTTTGTACAGGAAATGATGCAATTTAATGTTAAAAAAATAGTATTGAATAAAAATAAAGTCAATATAATAAATAATTCCGATTTTTGTGATGATTTCATTTCTAACAATTTCGAAATATTTTTTTTTATATTAAATATTCATTTTTTGAGAGTTTTTGAATGCATTTTATACATATTTAAATTTTATTCAGTTAGATGTGAAATGCGTTCAAAAAAATATTTTTAAATATATTTTTTTTCCAATCAATTTGAAAATTTCTTATGAATAAATTTAATTTCTTATCATTTTTATGCGTATTTTCATATTCTAACATGTCATATAATTGGAGCAATGAATTGAAGTTATATTGTATATATATGCTAATAAAAACATTTTTATTTTGTTGTCTTTGTTGTCGACATGTTAAAAATAATGATATTTTTATTTTATAAACATCCAAATTAAAAACAAACAAAAAGAAATTTGGAAGAAAAATAACAATAATCATAGTAAATTTTTTCAATTTCTTAGATGAAAATCTAGTTCATGAACTAGATTAGTAAATAATTGCTATGTGATATTTATATATTGATTGCTATCTATTTCGAGCAATCATAAAAATAATAAAGTTACTGTTCCGAATTATTAAATTACTTTTTTTTAATTATATAAAAATTTTAAAAAAATATAAATTATCTGTTGAATTTCTGAATATAAAAAAAAAAAAAAAATTCATAGCTGATTTATCACTATTTGGAAATTTATTATTGCATAAAAGAAATATATTACAAACTTAAAATATTTTCGGAAATGTTCAAAATAAACTTTTTTTTTCTTCTTTCCTTCAGTAACAATAACAATAACAATCGAATTTTTTTTCAATTTGCTTCCAGGAGATTTTGAATTTTTCTAAATTCGAGTTTCGAGTATTTCAATAGACAACTGTTAATACTGTACACGTTTCTTTCTTTGACGTTAATTTTAATTTACAGGCAATATTTATTTCCAACACGAAAAATTTATAAGAACTACATCTACTTTTATTAGATTTCTGTTGAAAAAAATATCAAAAAAAAAGCAATGCTGTTCGACTCATTTTAGTAGTAAATGACAATCTTTTCTATAGACGAAGCAAAGAAACAGAAAACGAAAAAAAAAAAACTTTTGCGCTATATATTCAACGAGAAAATAGTGAAGTTAAAAAATTGATCCAAAATTAGAAAATTTTATTTAAAGAGAAAAAATATAAATTTTGTTATATTTTAAAGTGATTTTATTGCTTTAATTCAGAAATACTTTCCAGGATTTTTCAATAAAAACTATTTTATTGTTAAAGAATATATACATTTTTATCGCCCTATTACTTTTGCCTACTTATTAACTTATCAAATTGCATGATAATAACGACAGTAATATCAGATTTCGTATGCGAACTGTATAAGTAATCAAGTTCACGCTATTTCTTACAAATCATTACATCGCATGAAAATACCAGATTAAGTATCTGGAAGCAATGTCTGTGAAACAATCTAAATATAGTAGTACTGTATATTATATATATATATAAATGTAACTTTTGATTTGTGCAACTTAATTAACTTCTGTCTGAAAGATCTCGGCGGGAAAAATCTATCAATAATTTAAGAGTATTCCTGGCATTTATAGCACTAGAAAATGTTGTAATTTAATAATTGGCATCGCAAAATATTTTATGAAGAGATTATGAAAGTCTACTTTCGCATAAAAGTCTCGGTATTGTGATCAAAGCATTATCATTAATATTAATCAAATGAGAAATTAATTATTTAATGAAAGAATGCAAAGATTCCAGCTATTATATTATAAATGGAAACTTTTATATCGATAACACACTTCAATTTTAAATTATGAATGAATACAGAAAATCGACGATGGATTTTTTTGCTTTTTATTTTTAGTCTTATATGATATTCTACAACTGAAAAAAATATCTAAAAACAATATTTTTTTAAACATATCTTACACGATTGCGTAACTGCTATGAATGGATTTTTTAACTATCAAAAAACAATTCAATTAGTAAATCAGTTGAAAAAAATTGTGCTCATTCTTTTCAATTTGACAGTTTTAATTGATAGATCAAATAATCAGATAACTATCGATCTCCGTTATAATGGAGATCGATAGTTTTTGAAGAAAGAAAAATATATTTTTTTTTCATGTTCATGTAACCAAATAGAACTTCAATTATTTCAGCATTTAAACTTACTCGTATAGATAATATGCAGTTTGTTTCCATTAGACTGATAAATTTCTACTTCAGATCGGCTTTAATCTCATCTATAATGGATCCTAGATGAAGTGAGCTGAAAGATTAAGAAACGATTGGTTGATTTTTTTCTTCTGTGAAAGATTCAATATATCTACTAGAATACGAATTATTCACGTAATCTTGCTTTTAAACACGATGAAAATAGACGAGTGTGTTGTTATTACTTATTATTTTCGATCGTTATATTGAATGGTTAATATATTATTCTCCTTTGCTTGCAAAATATCAAATTTTTTCAATCATTCTTGTTAATGTTTGCCTTGTTATAAATAAAAATTTTATACTGTGTTGCCTAATTTTATAAAAGTATTTTATTCTTTCTTTAGCGCTTTTATGTAAAAAAGATCAAAAAATTATATTCTAATTCTAATTTCATGAATATTTTTGTTATCTTATTTTTATTTATGATTTTTAAATAAATTTTTATGATAAAAATAATAATATCGAGTCAAAATTATCAATTAATTTCTGTTCTGGTTTTTTGAACATTTTTTTGAATTAGGTTTATATATTATTTGCATTAATTAATTAAAATAATGATTATTAAAGAATTGAATTTAATAATTATGAATCAAAATCCTCCCAAAAAAACCAGAATACACAAATATAAAGGATTTAGTTAATAATGAAATTTATGTTGCGACCATCAGCAGTCTGAATGCAAACTGTTAATCGAGATCGTCTTAGCATCATCTATTGACGATTTTTATATGATTATTATCTATAAGATTTTATAAGTATCAAAATCTTTGTAAATAAAATAAATCTTGTACTTTCACAAGCACTGTTTTAATTCGGTTAGTCGATAATTCGCATTTACGAGAAATGTCACCTTGAAATTAATATTGCATGTAGCAAATTAAACTTAAACGAATGACACACATTTTGTATGATGTTAATAACAAAATTAAAAGATTTTAAATGTTAAAATTTTCTTAAAGAGTCGATAAAATAAATATAAATTTCATCACAAAAATGAATTAGGAACAACATTTATCCCATGTAATGCTTAAAATCCTGTTAAAGGAGAAAGCAATCTTGACAAAAGTCTCTTTCCGATATATAATGTTTTTCTATATATATGTAACAGTATTTATTTTATAAAATAGTAAAACTAATATTTATTTTTATACAAACACAACAGTGAACAAATTCTATGCAATTCCTTTGGGCTTGACTTTCTTTTATATTAATTGCATTTTGCCACATTTGTTAAATTAACAGTCAGATGGGAATATTTTTATCCTCTCCATTTTTGTTTTTAATTTTATGTTAAGATTTATCGGTTGATGTCAGTTAATGTTAAGGGAATAAAGGTCCCTTTACATCTTATGCACTTCAATTAAATTTATAGATAGTCAGGAATTTCTCTGTTTATCCACTCTTCCTAAAGATGTTAGCTACCGGAATTAGTTGATATTTCATTCTTTTGTTCTTCTTTCTACGGTTGACAGCTCTTGTGGATCACTGGATGATAAATCAATTTCGGAAACAACTCAATGATCAAGAATTTTCGTTTACGGTTACAGTCGACTGTATTTTATTTATCTGAAGCGTATTTAAGTTATTGATACTATAGATTCGCGCTAAAATTCTAATAAAATAATTTTATTCCGTTTCGTAACTTGGCTATTATTTAAAATTAATAATAGAGGCGTTAATTATAGAGAAACATCTAATTTCACATTTTATTGTATTTCTGATGAGTTGCTAATGAATAATTTCTTTAAACTAAAATAATAATTTGCTAATTATAAGGGTTCCACCTGTATGATATTTTAATGAAATTTAATTTTTTTCGATTTTTTTCCTCTAAATTAGTGTTGTTTAGATGTTCCAGAGAATTTTTTTTGATTTTAGCAGTGAGTTGCAGTGTTATTTTTCTTGGCATTAATGTGCAATATTGGATTTAATCTGGATAATAAATTTTTATCAAAATTTGAATACTTCATTTTGCTATTTTCTTCAGTTTTAATGGCGCAAATTGACTTTTCTCTAGGTGTTCCAAATTGCTTTCTGGATTTTCTCTTAAACTCCTAACATATTGGCTTCTTCCTTTTAGGATTCACTATATATATTTTTTCCTTATTTATTATTGTCTCGATTACGTTGCTCTAATCTGAGATCGAAACTTTATCATCTAACGATTGCGTTTTCCTATAATAATCGAAAGCGAAGCTTTAAATTGCCAAATTATCGCTTTATTTTTACCATTTGGCTCATTTCTATCCTCCAGGAGCTTTAATCTGCTCGCATTTGATGTAATGGTCTGAATCAGCCATACTACAACTACTGGATATCCGCAATTATAACACCGGTCATTTAGTAAATCGCCCATTGTTCAAATGGGCATCTGAAGCTATTTCAGTATTTTGCAACTTTTCTCCGTTTTGGCGTTGCAGTCTGACAACATTAACAGCCGAGAGGGGGAGCGAAAGGTATTTTAATCATTAAAATAAAATATTACATCATATTAGGGTCTATTGGATGAATTAAAAAAAGACATTTAGGAATAAGATTTATTAAATATTTCATTCTTTAATAATAAATTCTATCATTTTTAATAATTGAATGGATGCAATTTTGCTCTTTTATTAATTTTCTTTTTATATTCGTAACGTTTAATGGAAATAAAAACGTTGCCAAATAATTTTCGTATAGTTGTTATTATAGCCAAAAAATCAAAATTAAATTATAAAAATACAAAAGTGCAATCAATCTTTATTATAACTTTAAAAAAATAAAATTGAATATAAAATATTTGACATTATTAAAAGAAATTCAGTGAATTATTTTCGATTTCTTTTTATGTTACGTTCCTTAACTGTTGATTTTGTTGTTCGGGTAACATATTCATTTTAGTTACCGCGGCAACCAACGTATCCGATTAGTAGGAGGTGGGGGTGTTTGGCATTCTCCTATTGCGTGACGTCATTTTCGTATTCGTTAGTGGCCAATTATGCAAAAGATTTATTAATGCCTTTTTCTCCTCTTTTAACTTTTTAATATAGAAACTTATATAAAGATCATTAACATTTGAAAGGCATTATCAAACAATACAGTTCGTTACGTGCGATTACTTGATCGCTATTATAATTACAGTATATATACTGTAATTATAGTTAGAATTTAAAGCGATCAAGTAATCGCACGTAACGAACTGTATTGTTTGATAATGTCTTTCATATGTATAGTACAGTACAGTATATAATGTATACTACAGTATATTCTATAAGATTAACGAGTAACGTATGTAAGTTTCTCTATTAGATGCGAAGTAAATTGGAATCAAAAGGTCACTTTGCGAATCTATTAAAAGTGACCGATATTCCTGACTTAATTACGAAAATTTTTCAAATGTTTAACACGAAAACTGATTTTGAATCATTCGTCCGGTTGTTAAGAA
This sequence comes from Androctonus mauritanicus, assembly GCA_011317285.2. NCBI lineage: Eukaryota > Metazoa > Arthropoda > Arachnida > Scorpiones > Buthidae > Androctonus > Androctonus mauritanicus. The sequence continues at coordinate 41,778 of WUQG02215416.1, forward strand.
GTGTTTCCAAGGAAATATAATAATAAAAGTACTATAGAGAATAAAAAAAGAAAATAATCGATATAAAGTTACTTGAAACGTAAATTTCGTTATTATGCAAGTCTATCTCCAGATTTGTTTTTCTTCCATCTTTTCGTGCGTTTTTCAGTTTTTCTGAGAAAACCGATCACGTAATTATTCCATATACGTGAATTACATTGTCGTCCGCATAATGTGATTTACGCGCGTATTAATGATGTAGTAATGTAATTGGGAATGTAACACGATTTACATGACGCAAACAAAAAATTCTGACAAGAAATGCGAAAATTGTATAAATATTTTAACTTGATATTATTTTTTTCTCTTTTTTTTCATTTTAGGAACAGCCACTGTTACCGATAACTGTCCTTTAACTGAAATCATGGAAAATGGCTGTTGGGGGGATTATGTAAGTAATAAATCTCTAAAAAGAGCAAAACTATTTTTTATTTTTATAAAAGAAAAAAATTTTATTGCTAGTTTATAAGATTTCGCAGTAAATTATATGTATAAAAAATACAGTAATTTTTTTTTTCCTCTCCGAAAATTTTCAACTTTCATGAGAGCAACTTTAACATCTTTTTTATATGTACCTTTCTTAACTGGCTTCAAAATTAGTTAGAGTCGTTTAATGTATTCTGTAATATTATAATTTTATTTTTATCGATGTAATTTCAAGTAATTAACCGTATGATGTTAACGCTTATCGATCTTTTAAGATTAATTCTAAAATTGTGCGGTTTAATGTTACGAAGATCGATAGCATTTAATCTAAACATCGATTCGTTTATAAACTTATTTAAATAACGATCGAAAAATTACTGAAAAAAAAAATAGAAAAGAGGAATTAAAAACTAGAATATAATTTATTTAAATTCTAAATCTTTATGCATGTTTTTCAGAGTGAAGAGGACGTGAGAGAAGTGGCATTGACTATCATCGATGACGTTATTAACAAAGCTAAAACCGTAGTGAAGGATGAACACGGAGAATCCTCAGCTTCTTGTTCGTTTCCGGTAAATAATTGGCATCCATCAAGAAAAAAATTATATATATATATATATGTCAGAACTTAATTTCTCGATTGTTGTTATGACATCCGAGAAATTTTATTTAAAGAAAAAAAAACATTTTAAATATGTATTGATTCGAATTAAGATGCCAATAATTGTGAAGCATATAGATATTATACATGATATATGCTTTTAATTGTTAATGTATTATATTGAAAATATCGCAAAATAAATATTATTTGAATTTTAAAGGCAGTTCCCACCATTCAAATAGATGTAGTGGCCTCCAGAACACCCAGTCCAACCGATAGTCTGACAGACGAAACGACTGGAGATACCTGCCTAGAAAATAGCCAGGTCAAATCTGAAGACGAATTACAATTAGAGGTATTCATTTTATCGAATAGTTTTTAACTAAAAATTAATTAAAAAAAACATTAAAACTCAAAACCCATTACAATAAATTATACGAAACTATTATATAATTTGTTGTAAAAATTTAATAAATGTCATTAGAAATGTTGGCAAACTTGTAAGTAGGTCAACTTAGACTTTTGGGATTGTTTCAGTCGATTATTAAAAAGGATTATCTTATCTTATAAATAGAATTTTACCAAGTAGAGCATACGAGATAAGTTTGAGTGTTATTCCCTATTCTAGAATTTTTCTGTTGGATTAGACGAATTTATCGAGAAAGACATAAAAGAACTTCATAGATATAAAATATTTTTGGCATTCACAAATGCCAGCAAAGATTTTACATTTTGTATTTATTTTCTTTTATTAGTATTATTATTATTTTCGTTTTAGTATTATTTTTTTATTTAATAAATTCAAATTTATATATTCATTAATTCTAATTATATATATAATGTAATAAAATATTTTTATGTTGAAATTTTTAGCAAAATGTTACAATGTTTTATATTTGTTATTTATATTATTCACTTGCAGCATTTTTTTACATTACAATATTATAAATGTAAAATGATATTTTTTAAAATTTTGTAAACAAATCCTGTATATATATATATATTTTTTTTTTCCAGTCTCCAAATGAAGTTTCAGAATCTAAAGATAATGAACAACTCAGGGAATTTGTATTCTCTTATTTACAAGAAATTTTCTGCAAAGCTTTACCACTGGCAGAAGAGGTACATTCTTATTAATAAATATATAAATATATATATATTTTTTTAATGTCATTAATCTTAATAACATTTTTGATTCTTTATAGAAGAATTTTCGCAGTTATAATCTTAAACTGTTTTCAGTATATAAAATTTGTTTCATATTCAAAACTGTTTCATAAATTATTTAAAAGCATGATTATGTTTATTATATTTACTTCACTCCAGAAAAATATTTTAGAATTTTATTAATCACGAAAATATACAAATGCTTATACTATATATATATATATATATATATGTATTATTATTATATTTAAGGGCACAAAAATGGAAAATATTTTATTTCTTTATTTTTAAATAATATTCTCAAAATAAAAACAGTAAAAATTACTAAAAGAAGCTAACGTTGTTAGTTTAGATACTTTAGAACAATATTAATCAGTATTTAACGAGCAGTTTAGTAAAGATGCTAACAAAAAGAAACAATTCCATATATTTTTATTTATTTTTCTTTCTTTAGTTAACGATAAGTCTAGACTTGGTTTGATTCTCTGTCTAATTGCATATGTAAATTTAAAAAGAAAGAAAAACAAAATAATATAACCAAAGATAAGATAACCGCATGAATGAAAATTAGTAATGATATTTTCCTTTATTTGCTTGCAAAATTAGTTTTATGTTATCATCTTAAGAAAGAAAAAATGAAGTAATTTCTAGACATTATATATATATATGATATATATATATTTATTTCTTTTATTATTATTTCTCCTAAGTTCTGCCATATACGTAATACCTGGGATTGTAAAACATCTGTTATTGATTCTGCTTGAAAAAATATTTTCAGTTTTTTCTTTATATCAATGTTAGTTTAAACCGTATTATTCTTAAGGTATTATTGAGTCATCATGAATCTTACTTCGTTTTATGTTATTTTTATGAATGAAGTAAAATTATACAAATTGTATTCGTGAATATTTTTTTTAATTCAAAAACTTAAATTTTTGATTAAAATTTAAGTAAATATAAGTTGCTATATTTTTTAACTTAATAATCTCAAATAAACGATAAAATATATATGCAATACTGTAATTAATATTTTTTTTTCTTTTTTTTGGCAGAGAGCAGCGACAAAACTTGAAACAATGAAAATAGGTAAGAAATTATTGTATTTTAATTCTTACTGTTTTTAAAATGATCTTTTATGAATAATATTTAAAAAATACATTAAAGCTGATTTTACAATTAATGAAAGTTTTTATATTCAATAAAAAAATCTATAAAATCTTTTTTTTAAATTCAGTTTATAATTAAATCTTTGTTCTATTTATCTGAATTTTTATGCTGCGTTTTCAATTGTTCTGATTTTTTAAATCTCTGGTATACAAAAGAAGGTTAATTATCAGTCACGCCATTGTCCAGTTATAAATGATGGGTATTAATAATTAAAAAAAATGTGTTAATTTGAAATTAAAACTTCATTTCTTAATCTTCATGAATGATTTTTAGAATCAAAAAATAAATATCTTTTTATTTTGACTTTGCATTTAATAGCATAACATGATAAAAAGATAATAAATACTGGGATAATTTATGTTGCTCAGAAAAATTAATCTATTAAAAGAAAACTAGGTTCACACGAAAACTATAAATGTTCCATATTTTATGTTTAAATCTTTGATCAAACTGTGATAACTGCATGTACACTTGAATTTAGTTAGTATCTCATAAAACATTAATCACAAGGGCACGGCAGGCATAAAGAATAAAAATGATTTCATTTTCGAACTTAAAACATTTGGTTCTACCAAAATTTCAGAATTTATCGTTAATCAGATAAAATTAATAAGCTATTTGTAATGGACCAAGATAGTTATGACGAAGAGAAGTAAACAGTTGGTGATAAAATAATAACTCATGTAAATAAGATTGAAAAATATGGTTTTAAGATCAAAGATAATATAAAATTAGCCAAAAAATAATAAGCCATAAAGTAAAAAAAACACTAAAGTAGAATTAAATATTCAAGACAAAGAAGCATTCAAAAGTACTGTTTATTGATTTTTGCATTTGTGTAGGTGGTTTTTCAAAGGCATTAAATAAAAATTTATGATATAAGTGCATGCTCCAGAAGATAAATCATGTTACTTAAAATATCATTGCTTTGCATTATAAAAATCATAACAATACTTATTGTTTAAAATTTTTAAGAGTATAACAATATTTATCATCTGGATGCCAGATTCCCAATAAACAAACAACACATTCCCAAAACAGAATTGCAGTTAAAAACTATTGTATGGCTTCTAAAATGATCTGTTTAAGCAAATATAGCACTGTATGCTTTTCTATCTAATAATTAGCAATGATGAATCCTATTTTATACTTGAAAATGTTTAAATAATAAATAATTTGATTCCTAGAGAAAGCAATGATGATTAAACCATATAAATTTTTTTATAGTATCATTTTTGAATAAAACTTATATTTTATTATTTTCAATAATTAGCATATATATATTTAATTTTATTAATATTTAAAATTAAATTTGTTATAAAAATATTAATATTTCAAACTTTAAAAAACAGAGGAAGGAGAATCCTCAAGAAAGAAAACTCCAAGTCCATGGTACATAAGATTAAGAGAGAGTTTATTACGTTTCCTACGCCTTGCTTGTATATGTGGTGGTAGGAGAAATAACTCTTGAAATTCACTTGGAGAACAGGAAATGTCAGTAATAATTATAAACAATAAAAAGTCATTTAAATAATAATAAGAATAATAACATTGATGATGATGATAATCAAGCAGTATTGGAAAATATTTATTTTTAAGATTTCTGGTAAGGTTTTAATAACATAATCAATCTTTATTTAAAAAAATACAATCAAAATTTTTTAAAATTCAAAATGTTGTAGTCTTCCTATGTTTCCATTTTTTACATATATTAATAATAATAATAATAATTCAAAAAATTATTATTGTAAAATTTTTAAATTTTTCTATAAACATAAAATATAAATTATCATGAAAAAATGTTTAAAATTAAAAAAGAATTTAAAAAATAATCTTTTAATTATTAAAAGAAAAGTCTTCCTAAAACATTTATTTTATTTTTCAATTAAATCAAATTAATGTAAGCTAATAATGGTAATAATAATATTAAGGAAAAAATTCAGTTTTAATAAGAATCATCCAATAAAACTTATACGGTTTAATGTCTGTCCACATTGTCATCAAATTGTTGTCCTCTCTATATATATATAAAAAAAAATCATCCGATTGCTCATATTTTTTTAATGGCGTTATGTTACAACAGCAAGCAATGTTTAGCTCATGCAGTGTCAGCTTCACGACTACTACACAAGTTTTTATTTATTTATTTATTTTAGATAAATGGCATAATTTGAACACTTCGGAGCCGAAAATAATGCGGATTAAAGGCGATTAACTCAAAGAAAATAATACTTAAAAAATCCTCGTTATTTTTGGATCCGAAGCGTCAGAGTTACAGATCCTTTATTATTGTTTCCAGTTTTCATTTTAATTATTTTTAAGAGAGTTAAAATAACGAAAAATATATCTTGTGAGATTGTTATCTCAAAAATTAAAAAAAAAATTGTTGTTGTACCGTAAATTTATTTGTTAATTGGAGAAGGAAGATCTCCAAGATGAATATCAAATACAGTATTTCGTAAGCAACACTTAAAGCATATCAGAGAATGATGATGTTTAAGAGACAAAAAAATCATAATAATTACGTGTTAAAATGATTGTTACAATTCCAATTTTTTGAAAATCTATGTAGTTTTGAATCTGTAAATGGATGTAGTTGAAACATTTGTTTCTGTTATGACAATAGTTGGAGAGATTAATTGTTTACTTTATTTGTATCTATTCAGAAACATCGTTTTCTTCATTTGTGTCTGTATTCCTATATTAATGTTTATCTTTATATTATTTTTAAGTGATTGTTTGTTATTCACGTGTCTTAAAAGACATTCTTAAAAAAAAGAAAAATTTTTGGAATGTTGTAAAATATTCTTTAATCAAATTCGTGAAGCACACAAACACATCTTTGTATAAAATGTTGTGATAAATGTTTTGTGTTGTTATATATATATATAAGTTGTTTACTTTGAGCCGAAAAAATATCTTTGCACAATAAATTTATCTTTTCGTCACAGATTGTTTGAATTATTGAAATTTCGTCGTGGATTGTCTGAATTAATGATTTATAAAATTTTCTTAATGATATATAACCGTTATATGCAAGAAATTTGAGAGAAGTTTACTTATCTACAAAATAGAAAATGTAATTTTGATTAAGCATTCGTGGGATAACCAAATTTGGTTTTGTGACAGATGAATGATTGCCATTTCGCTATAAGTGATGCAAATATAATCCAGAAATAAATGTGCAGATACAGTTGTTTCGCTTCATTAAAAAAATTCCCGTGTAGTTAAATATCTTAAATATTTTAAGTCGTTTTAAAAATGCACATATTTAATCATTTCCTTTGCTGAACTGCAAACTCGAACGAAAAATAAATCAGAATTCTAGTCACAGTTGGATAAGTATTTTTTTTTTCTTTTATTTTTATGTTAGCCAAATAAATATTATTATTATATATATATATGTTTTACAAATTAAGATGTAGGAAGGTTATATATTCAGTTTAAATCTTGAGTTATTGTTTAATTTTCTTTTTAATATAGCATACAAGTACTGTATATAATATACAAGACTTCAACGTCAACTTCATTAATGAAGGTTTCATTATGAATCTTAGTAATTATGTAAAATTTTAATTATTTCTCCTAGAAAATAAATAGCGATGTTTCGAAATTATAAAGTAATTTTAACTTTAACGAAAACTAGTATTTAAACGTTAGAAACTATCTCGTTCTCCTCTTTTACAAATTAAGTTAGTAATTAAATTTCGCAATGTATTTGATTTCCTATCGCTGCAATTGATTAACCAAAATTTTGTGTAAACATGCATTTAAGAAAATTGCAGTTCATCCAATGAATTACAACATACAAACAAGAAATATTTTGCATTTACTATATAAAATCATACTTTAGAAAAATTATATTGGTGATACTAAAAGAAAAAATATATATATAAATCTGTTAAGAACTTTGGCAAAACATGCTAGCAATAAACGTATATAGAAAGCCAGAATATTTATTTTTTTTATTAAGCTTAACTATTGAACCAGAAGTGGCTTTTGAAGTTCAATAGGTCGATAAAGGTCACAAAATGTAATATGATATTCAAGAAATTCTATTGATTTATTGGTTTATATTTAGAAAACACACTAACAAATCCTTATATACGATAGTTTTCCTCTCAAGAGGTAAGTTTACAAAAAAAATATAGAATAACATGTCTCCTCATTTTGTTTTTTATTTTCGTTCGACCAATATATGAACTTGTACGTGTAGTTGTAATGTTATTATCTATCATTTATCAAGTTGTTATTGCGTTTTTAGGTGATGAAACAGAAGTGTATGAGATCGATTATAATCGCTAGCATAAACAGTTATGTCACTATGCTTTATAATGGAAGAAATAATGAATTTTTTAGAAATTCTTAAAAGAATTGTAAGTTTTACTAGCGATCAATAATGTATACCGCGTGTTTCGCGCTTTTCTCTGTATTTTTACGTATTCTATAATGTACTTGGAAGCAAAACTCTGATCATATTGACAGTTCGAATAATTAACTGTTTTGAATCAAATAAAGGGAGGAGATTCTTGCATAATTAAACTTACGAAGGCGTCTAGAGAGATTGGATATATTTATAGAGCTTTCTTTTTAGTAGCAGATCAATAATCTAGCCTCTAGTACGATCGTCTGTGTAGCAGTCTGAAGGTGTCCTTTTGCAATGCTTAAAAGTTCGAAAAAAAATATATTTCTGTACTTGTCAGTTTGAAAAAAATGAATCGTAAATAGTGTAGAATATAATCAGAAATTGTTTCGTAAACAGACAATAATTTTGAAGATTATTACTGCATACATTTTTTCAATATCACAGTCGGTTGACCCCATCCCATTCTATTGATAGTTATCTACTATTCTAAATTTTGTATAGGTATACTAGTCTCCCGAGAGTTTTGAAGATGTGACTGTCTTATGTTTGAATTTATTGAAAAGCAGTTCTGAACTGAATGAGATTTTGGAAGAATAACTATCGCCTATCTTTATTTAAATAATGATATTGAAATAAAATTTGTTGTTTAAAATCTTTAACCCAACATATCACAAAAAAAATCTTCATTAGTAACTGTTTCCGTTTACAGAAATGCAAAAAAATAACAATGTAGATATTTTAAAATCTAACAAAAGTAGAAAAATATTCAGAGTTTCTTTAGAATAAAGATATATTTGGTCATTACTTTTTTAAATTTTTATCTTTTGAGTAAAATTAAATATTAAAATATTATAAATAATGATGATTAATGCAGATTATTCTTGGATAAACCGAGACTAAATGAAAATTTATATTTTATTTTAATTATTATTGTAAAATACAAACGAGAAACTATTAAGGAATTCAAAATATTTACAGTAATCATGAATAAACATCTAAAATAAAATTTACTGCTGGTTTGTGTTCTTATATTTAAAAGTCTTCAGATTGATTTTATGTTATCAAAAATATTTTCCATTTATCATTGTTTAAATATACAGTATTTTTTAGCATACATTCATCCATTATCATCTAAACTTAACTAAAAATCTGGTTTTTAGTTTTGAAACTTATTAAAACAGGATAAATTTAAGTAAATTTTCTGATAATTATAAGTTTAAATGATGTTTTTTACGTCGATTATAGGTTTGTAAGACATTCTGAATCATGCAGAACAATTTTTCTTATTTAACTTTTGATTTATAAATTTTTTTACAATTCTCAGATTTTTTTAAAACCCCCGCTTAATTGTTTATAGCAAACAATATTTCCTTACTTCGTTAATAAGATTTCACGTGATTTTTTTTCGTTAATCACTATCATTATCGACTAATTTATTGTTGTAAATCGATTTAAAACAATAGCTACAAGTTCGAGATGGTAATTGTTGATTTAAAAGTAAATATTTGAATTGAAATTGTTTGAAATAATTAACACACAGATATACTTTGTTAAACGAATTCATCAATAATTTTCACGAGAAATTAAACGATTAGTGCCACCTTTTATTATTTAATTAAATCACACTTAAATATTTATTTGTAAATATCATTTAATAGTATTTAATGATAATGAAAATGTGGTTTAAGGCACATTTGCATCATTTACAGTTTCTCGCAAGAGAAGACGTTCGGTGATGTAGTTTTTTTTTTTTTTTTTTGTGACAAGAAAACTATAAGTAAATAAAAAACACCCACGCAAGATTCGAACTAAAGTTAAAATAGCAAAGTTTTTAGTAATGTTCTTTCTCCGCCGAAGGTATAGAAGACGATCTGCTTTTCTCCTCTTCTTCTGGATCCGATTTTATTAATCCGATTTCTTTACCGAACCATGTTACTTTTTCGATCAGTTGTTCTTGCATCAAGTTAATACACATGCTGACTAGAGCCATGCCGAGCAACACGTAAGCGCACGTGGCCACCATGGTCATTGATGCGGCTATTCGAAACCAATCAAATTAATATTGTTATTATTAAAATAAAAGATAAAATTGTCCTAATGAGAATGTACAAAAAACACTTACATGCACCATCTTTGTAGTTAAGGAAAGAGTTTCCAGGCGTATAATCTCCAAAACCTATTGTAGTTAGAGTGATGAACGTGAAGTAAGCGGATGATACCAGATCCCAACCTTCCCAATAACTAAATAGAATGGCTCCCAATAGGATATACATCGATATCAATATGAGATTAAGAACGATCGGGACCACAACCTAATAATTTAAAAATACAACAAACATTTAATTAATATGTATATATAATTTTTATAATTCTTTTTAACATGATCTTAAAACTTGGATTAACTATAGAG
>WUQG02215417.1:0-21451 GCA_011317285.2 Androctonus mauritanicus
GGGCCAAATATTTTAAGTTTCGCCACTGAAGTAGCATCTATGATGTATCCGTCAGCAGTATGAGCAGGAGTTTGAGAGAGACTACTTCATAAGAGTATAGCAAACCTACCTCGATTTTCGCAGTGTGTGTATAAACTATAAAGTTTGTATACGGTCGGAAATATATTAGTTGGAATATTTTATTTTTGAAGTATTGTCAGAAATTTATATATTTTTAATATTTCCGACCGTATATGCGTGTTGTAGGCCTATATCATAAAACAATAATATGGAAAAAGTGTAATGTATGTAATAAAATAAAAAAAAAAAAATTATTATTTGTATCTGCTTAAATCTGAATACAATGACTTTATGTTTTTGCTTTAAGCGTTTTAAACAAATGGTAACCATTTAGTTAAATGTCAACATGGAGCCGTATCGAAATATTTACAGTATTTATAAATCGTTCGAACAGGGACAGCATACATCACTTGCATAGAATGAGACTCACTTGTTTTAGATGGATAGAAGAGGGTCATAGCATTATGAAAATATTACGGCCCGGTATTATTAATAACTATACTAATAATAAATTTTAGTTTTCCTGCTTAAAATTGCTTGTTTAATTATTTGTATTATTTTATTACAGCTGAACTTTAAAGTTTAAGATTTGAAGACTGATTGATTGTTTTGGTCCAAAATATTTTGAATTAACTTAAGCTTTACTGTATAGTTGTTTTCTTGAATATATGACTTTGTTTAATCTTATATATGAATAAAATAGTTAATTCAAGATTAATCATGATCAGTCTATGGTAATTTCACAACTAGATTATCTATAAACTAATTATAATATCTTCAACAATTAAAATATTGAAAACCAGATTTGGTCAGTTTTGTCAATTCAATTTTATATTAGCAGAAATAAAATTATCACAATATAAAATTAATTAGCAAAAATATTTTAAACTTCATATAATATATATTACATTGAATTTTTATTTATGATTATTTCAGATTATAAAAAACAAATATTATTAATGAATAGCATGTATTTTTGTAAAAATTTATAAATCGTAATAATAATTCAAATAAATTATGTTTTGATAATTTAAAATAAAATCTTTAATAATAATATACTGTAAATGCAGGTAATATTTATAACATGTAAATGTTAAAAGAGATAGTATTATAATCCATTAATATAAAATTAAAATTTTCATTATAGAAGAGAAAGTTATTAAACAGTTTTCTGGTAAAGGATTTATTGTTTACATTCCTCGTTTACATCCAATTCAGCTTCCCTGGTCTGTTGGATTATCATTTCGAACTAGAAAAGAGAATGGTTTACTTTTACAAATTCAACTTGGTGCTAGTAGCCAAGTTAAATTAGAGGTAAATGTTTTAAAAATATATCTAACACTAGTTTATTGGGTAATTATTTTTGTATATAAACAATTTGTTATATCACAAAAATTTGTTTTCAAAGCAAAATTTTAAAAATTTTTAATAGTTAATAAATTTATTGTATACTACAAAAAAATTTTATCAGGAAGTATGAATTTCTTTATGGTATATTATACTGAAATTAAAAAATATTTTCATCAAAATGAATTTAACAACTGAGATTTGATAAAATATAAATGTTTCTTGTTTGTTTTAACGAATCTTGATTTTATAGAATTCCGATATTTAATCAATTGTAACCTGACATCAAATGTTAAATGATATTTATCTACACTAAGAGAAAAAGAGAGACAATAATATTTACATAATTATCCCTCTGTATTTTCACATATCAAAAATATGAAAAAGAAAATAAAAAATTATGCCACAAATGCTTGGCTGGTAAGCAACATTAGTTATTACATTGATCCCTTTAAAAATAGTATAATTCTAAACAAACAACTACTTTCAAATAATAAATAATTAGAAAAATGGTTGGCTTACAATTGAGTAAATACAGTAAATATTGTTTACTTACTGATGCTTACATAAAATGAAAATTTCTCATTTCTAGGTTATCAATAGCATTCTTCAATACTCATTTAACAATGAGAGCATGGAAATCAGTAATATTAAAGTAGATGATGGAAAATGGCATCATGTTAATGCAATTTGGACAGCAAAATATATCGAATTAAATTTAGATTATGATCAATTTGTGGTAAGAATACTTTATATGTCAAAGTAACTTTATTTAGCAGTTTTCTAGATAAAATATTAAAGAAATAGTATAATTAAAATTTAATATGGGTTAAATTTACCTAGTAAATTAATTAATAAAATTTATAAATAAATTAGAGTATCATGCTGAAAGTAAGTGCACTGTTCAATAAATGCACTTATAATTACTATAATTTTTCATGATAATGTCTATAATTAGAATTTATTAATATTCATATCTATCATTATCAATAAATCACAGAATATTTATTTTTATGCTTGAAATATTATTTAATAATTTAAACAATAATTATAAACTCTGCAACGTAATCATTATGAACTTTTCACATTAATTTTTCTGATTCAACATTATCATTATTAGCTGTTTCTTCCATGCTTTTCTACTGCTATTAAACTATTTCATTATTTAATCAGATATCATTTCAGATTAGAGCAAGCATGTCCAATTCATTTATTTTTTTAATTCTGCTAACTATCATACTGTGTTTGTAATAATTTATTCTGTTAGTATTGCAGTTGCACTTCAACTTATACAAAGCAAATCACAGAATATTTATACTATACTACTATATTATGTAATTTTATAATTTCAATTTAAAATTTATCAACAATTTATCCACTTATTGTAATATAATTAATAAATTTAAAATGTAGTTATGATTATCTGATTCAATGTTTTTATTGATAGTTAAGCTTTTTCTTTTATATTATATTTTTTATGTATTAATTAGTGTTTTACCAGATAATGAGCAAATTATCTATTACTGATATATTGATCTATATTTTTAGTACTAGGAAATTATCTGACATTGGTTATTGCAATCAGCACTCAGTATTAGAATATATATGAATAAAAAAATAAAACAAATTAGATGGAATTGATTAATATTTTTTTAGTTTCTTTTATTTTTTAATTGTAAGAATCAACCAGAATTATAAAATTATGTATAATATTAAACTGATCCAATCAATATTATATAAAACAAGAGAAAATAGTGCTATCAAAATTTTATTAATTAAATTTCAGAAATAAGAATTTTTAATTTAGAAAAAAAATAATTTCTTGCAAAATTTTCCCTTTTTTCACATTTATACTGCAATAAATAGCAATAGTAATTTATTATTATGTTTTAAAAAAAGAGAGTAGTTAGGATGGTCCAGGAATACTTATTCTAATCAAGGATGATAAGGATCTTCCTGGATATCTGAAACAAAAGAGAAAATTAGTTAATCAATCACATAGAGAACAATTATTTTCTGCATAAAACAGGCTTGACCAATCCATAGTCCTCAGACTGCATGCAGTCTGCTATAGGTTCTTTCTCTTGTATGGCCCTCTAGATCAATAACAATATAGATTTCACAACCCTTTTCATCTGCAGCATACCAAATTTAATATTTTTATAGGCTTTTCATTCATATAAACTTTATATGATCAATGAATAAAATAGATTGTTTATAATATTTAATTATTTTTATTTTTTAAATATTATTATTATTTTATCTTGTGTAGTCCATGAAAAACTGGAAGTTCCCCAGGAGGCCTGCATAACAATTTGGTTAGCCAGGCCTAGTCTAAAAGATCCATAGTCAATTCATAATCCAATTCCTTATAATTTTTCAAGGACATTTAGGCCTAGTTCATCAACATTAATGATGATCTATGTCTAGAAGTCTTCATTCTTTAAAACATTGCTGACTCTTTTATAGATGTGATTAATCTATAGTGGGCTCTTAACTGATCAGCTCATATTCCTTATGCAGTTTTGGCAAAGTTTAACTTCCAAATAATATCACTTAATTCTTAAAAAAAAAGAAATTATAAGAACAGCAACAGATAAATAAATAAATATTTTTTAATAAAAATTATTAATAGCTGACAATTCAGTTTTCATCTATTGTGTTCTGGTTGATTTACCATTGACAAATACTATCTCACTTAAAAAGACACCAATATTAATGCATTTATATATTTTGTTGAGATAATATGCCATAATAAAATTGGAATATGTAATATTTGATAAAGCTTGACCATTGCCTGCATTAGTACTGTCATTAGAGTTTTTAAATTGTATTATATGCTGGTAACATAATGTTAGTGGAATATTTTACTGTTATATTATTATTTCATCTGCAAAATTCTTCCAAAGAATTTCTATTTAAGTTTTAATTTATTAATTAATTACATAGCCAAGTAATTAGTTAATGCTTTGTATTAGATAAGCTATTACCCACTGTTCAGCATTTTTAATACATATACATCATTAATGTTAATGGAACTTACTGAGGACAAGAACATTTTTTTAAAAAATACTTCATTAATCATTAATTATTCAATGGGCTGTACTGATATATAAAACTGAGGATCATTTGTATTTTGTAGAGGATCAGTTTATCATTAGCAACAATTAAAAATTACACATATATCTATAATTATGATGGTGGAAGACTTTAAACTCCAAAAAGAGTAGGTAATAATACGTAAATATTAACTATTTTTTAAGATGGTAAATAAGAGGCAAATATTAAATTAATGAAACAAAAATCATAATTTATAATCATTAGATTTAAAAAAATGATACAAGTTATTAATTTTTTATAAATAATATGATATATACAATATAATATAATAATCTAAGAATGACAATTTTTAAACTGTATTAAAAGGAATTATTTATGATTTTTTTATGTGATATTTCAGATTCAGAAAGAATTTAAAGGAAATGTGAAATCACTATATGTTGGAAAAATATCAATAGGTGGATTAGAAATATTAGATAGAAAACAAACAACAATAAATTTTGATGGATGTTTGAAAGTATGATGAAAATTTTTGTTTGATTTCATTATTTTTATTAAATTAATTAGTATTATATTCTTATCTTTATTTATTTTTATATTAGTTTTTAATTAATTCTTGCCTAATAAATATCTTTGTGTTTTTAGGATGTGCATGTTGGAAGTATTAGTGATTCTTTAATACATCCTGTAATAGAAAACAGTGTTATTGATGGTTGTTATGCACCAGATGTTTGCAAGTCTAATCCATGTTCCATTAATAGTTATTGTGTAGATTTATGGAATAATTTTACCTGCAAATGTCTTCCAGGTAAAAAATACATTGTAAAATAATTTTATTTAACTTTATTAGATTTCTTTAAAAAATTTATAATAATAGGATAATTTCATATTAAGCTGTTTCAAATATATTAAATCATAATTAATTAATAAATTATTATTTTCTGCATATAATTTACTAGATATTTTTGATTTATTTTAATTTATTTTTGATAGATTAAATGATTATATAAAATTAATTTTATTTCAAATATTTTATTTTATTCATAAATTCAAAAGTTATTTGACTTTTATTAGTAATAATATTAATAATAAAAATAAAGATATGAAAGAATTATTTACTTTCTTAAAATCTATTTATAAAGTAAAAAATCAAATTATTTTTTAGTTTTAATGAAACCATAATTTTATGACATGTCATTATTGTATATGTTAAGTATTTTTATGTTATCTTAAAATAAATGTAAAAATTTGACAAATAATGAATTTAAATCATTTAAATTTATTATATTTTTGATTTCACAAAAAGGAAAAAAATTCATAAATACAAGACAAGACACAAATTTTTTTCTGATTAGTGCTATTGTCTTAAAAGCACTAATCAGAAAAAATTTTATTTCTTGATGAACATTTTTCATCTACTCTTGAGATCATCCTCAACTGAATGAGATATAAAATTTCAGTACAGCTTAGGATGATCTCGAGAGAAATTTTCTGAAAAAATAAAATTTTTCTCTTGATTAGTACTATTTATTTTTTTGACATATTTATCAATTTAGCTGTTTTTTTTTATGTATATTATGATTAAATAATATTCTGTTATAAAATTATAGAAGAGTGCCACACATTTTAGAAATTTTTGGATGAAGTCAAAATAATTTTGTAGGGACCCTATAATATAGAGGCAAAAAATTTTTAATAAAAATATGATAATTTAATAATATTTAATTTTAGAGTTAATAAATAAATTATAAAAAATGCCAATATTGTAATATCAGTTAAATAATAATTTTGCTTAAATGTAAAAATTTCAGATGCAGTTTATTTACATGCAAAATTTCAATAAGTGGTTCATAATTGACTGTATTTTTCTTTTTAAATTGTCTGATTATATTTATTGAATAAATCACTACATTGATCAGTGGTGTTGCACAATTGCTTTATTTACAGTTTGTAATGTTTATTAATGATTGCACTAAAGAAAGATTTATTGGTAGTCCAGTGCAGTCATTTAATTGTGAAGATTGGTTGATGGTTAATAACATATTGACTATTTTACGTGTGAAATTTTTCACTTCAGAGAAAAATAAATTTATTTACACTAGTAGGCAATATTGAATTATTTAATATCTTTACATAATTTAATTTTTTTGCTAAAAGTGAAAAAAGCATTGATATAGAAATAATTCATTTTTCAATTGTTATATTAATCATAGGTTAAAAATTATATTTATATTTAGGATATATTGGTGAAAAATGTCAACCAATATGCAGTTTAAATCCATGTTTGAATGGTGGTACATGTATACTTGTAAATAACAAGGATAATATTGGATACAAGTGTTCTTGTACTTCGGTGTATTCTGGAAAGTACTGTGAAATATTTTTGAATCAAACTTGTCCATCAATGTGGTGGGGTAGTCCTATTTGTGGTCCTTGTAACTGTAACATTGGTAAAGGATATGATGCAAACTGTAATAAAACTACTGGAGTATGTGTCTGTGAGGTAATTTAATTTTCATTTTTTGAAAGTACAGTAGAACCTCATTAATTGAAATCCAATAATCTAGATTTTGCTTAATCTAAAGTCCAGTTGGATAAAAATTATTAATACTGCTTTCATAAAAAATTCCCTTCAAATAATCTATACCATGTTTGGCATAAAATATTTTGATTATTCTGCAATGTTAATATGTATCTAAAATTATCATAGAAGAATTTGATAAGAACATAAAGGATCTTAATATACATGTAAAGAAATTTAAGAAAAATAAAGTTAAATGAAAGTATGTTGCTTTACCTAAAATATTCCAATTATTTTAACCAAAAATAAATATTTTCTATCAAAATTCTTAAGAAATTAATTTCTTTTCAAAATTGAATGCTGATATTTGTGGAAAAAATTAATTTTGTTTTATGTATACCATATGCCCACTACCTTTATTAATCTAAATTGTTCCAAAAGCTGGCTTAATCTTTTTTCCTGCATATTGCTTATTTTTATTATAGAGGTTCTATTGTAATACTATATATAATTTATTTAAAATTTTTTAACATTTTAAAATATATCAGTAAAATACTTCCCCATAGCATTATTTTTTCCATACAACGTAGACTTTGATTTTATTGTAATTTTTGACATATAAAATATTTATATAACAATATGGTAATTAAATAATGTTTGCCATACTAAAATTCAATAATTTTATTTTCAATAATATGAATAACATATTATTAAAAATTTGAATAACTAGACAGAAGATTATAACTTTATTTTATTTAAATATAATAAAATTAAATAATATAACTTATTTTGATAAAAACAATATAATTAGAATAATTTTGGATCTCTACATAGAAAACTGCTTATAGATACATACTTTTTAGATTAATAAAAAACATTATAATTTATTTTAACTACCAGATTTTAATAAAGAACTTGTAATGCTGATATTAAAGTAAATGTAGATGTTGGCTAAATTTTTATGTAATTATTGCATTTGGAACAAGATTTACATGACTATTTTAAATATTGGTAAATAATATGAATGTTGAATTCTAAAATTATTTGATTAATGTATGTTTATGATATTTTGCTTTTGTTAGGAGAATCATTATAAACCAGAAAATAGTGATGCTTGCATTCCTTGTAATTGTTACATGACAGGATCTTATAGCAATAAGTGCAATTATCATACAGGACAATGCCATTGCAGGCCAGGTGTTATAGGAAAGCATTGTGATTTATGTTCTAGTCCATTTGCAGAAGTTACATTGCGTGGATGTGAAGGTAGATACTCTTTTAATATGTTAATTTAAATCATATTTTTAATTTATTCAATAGTTCCATGTAAATAAATAAATAAAAATGCAATAAATGATGATACTAAATAAATGAGTTTTTAATGGTGTAAAAATTAACAAAAATACATAAAGGAAATATTCTCAATCTCATATCATAAGAGATCATCATCAGGTTGTGCACTGAATGAAAAGAAATATAACTGGCAGAAAAAGGAAGAATATACATGAATAGGTGATAACATTGAAATGAACAAATAAAAAATAGAGAAGAGGAAATTTAGTAAAAACAAATGATTAAGAAAGGAGAAGAAATGTAAATTATAGATAAGATTGAAATCAAATGAGAAGGAAAAAATGAAGAATCTACCACAGGAAAATAAAGTGAGGTTATGACCTCACCTTTATTTTTCCTGTGGTAGGTCTTTCATTTTTCCTTAGTTGAAGAAAGGGAGAACCAAAAAATATGAAATTTAATACAATGAAAAGAGATAAAATAAGAAAATTTAATAGAAAACAGGATGGGAAACAAAAGGAAATAAAATCAAATTGTGATTGTATTGGCTATTGTTTTTTACGTTCTAGAAAATTTATTGTAGCGGATCAGATTTTTGGTGTAGTTAAAGATGGATTATTAAATGTCTGGGAATGCTTTATTTCTAAAGCTTTTCTGAAAGTAAGAATTAACAGGAACATTAGATATAATTAATTCTGCTTCCTCCTAATCAGGAAAGAAACCAACAATAAGCATTTTCTCTACAAGAGAGAAGCAATAATTTTCTTTTTGGATATTGGAAATGTGTTCAGTAACTGTACATTGGTCCAGTGCCAGAGACTTAAGGACTCATATTACTATATGAGTCCTTAAGTCTCTGGCACTGGACCAATGTACAGGATAGTTTTTGATGTTTTTTAAGGGATAGAATAAATATAGGTAATCCTTGACTTATGATAGGATTTGATTTCAAATCCCACCATTGTAAATTTGAATTGTTCTAAGTCATAAATGCCCAAAATTTATGGATTTCTCACTACTAATATTTACTAGGACACTATATATTATGTTAATAAAACATAAAGAACATAAAACTACAAGAACCTGACACAAAAAAAAAGAATGTTTTCTGTTTATCAGACCTTTGGGTCAGAAACTCAAACCCATGGAATTGCATTGACCAATCATAAAATTTACTGATTATATCATTGCCATAAGTATAAGTAGTTATAAATTGAGAATATCTGTATCACTAAATTTAATTTTTAATTTAGAGTTTTTATCATTAACAAGAATATGGTGAAGAGATGACCATGAGGAAACTGATAGGTTTTAAACCAAATTTGGAAACCAGATGGCTTCAAAAATTTAGTTTAAATTTACTAGTTTTATATACATTTGATTTGTTCTATTTTCATATGGTTTGGCTATATGAAAATAGTACAGCTCAAATATTTATTATTATTATTTGTTATTTAAAAGAAGACTAACTAATGCATTAACAATGGTTAAATAAAGTGTTTATTTTAATATATCAGTAGTTTGGATTGGAATGTGTCACTGTCTATTGATTAGTGATTGAAGGATGATTTGAATTATATGGCTAATTTTTATTTTGAATAATTGGTCAAGTTGTAGTTTAGTGATTGGTTAATGGATAGCAACACATCATATTCTGAATTATATTAAATTGCTAAATTTAAAAAAAAATGTTAAATTTATATTTAATCAATTGGAAAGCATTTAATATTAAATTGAAAATACAGTATATTTTAGAATTATTTAATCATCAATAATAAATGAAAAATGTACTGCTATTTTTGATACATTTTCATATAATATTAGTGCATCTTTTATGAAAAATATACTGATACTAATATATGAGTAATTCTAATTATATAAATGAAATTACTTATTTTCTTATCATATTAAAATTCATTCCATATTTAATATGGTGGAATAAGTTTAGACAATACATTAGAAATTCATGCATATTCTATCCTCATTCACTGCTAAATA
Organism: Androctonus mauritanicus; assembly: GCA_011317285.2. NCBI lineage: Eukaryota > Metazoa > Arthropoda > Arachnida > Scorpiones > Buthidae > Androctonus > Androctonus mauritanicus. The sequence continues at coordinate 10,280 of WUQG02215417.1, forward strand.
GTAGTTAAAATTAATTCATAGTTTTGTATTAAATAAATTCAAATTATAATCCACTGCTAAAAAAGATGATGGTAACAGTTTTTTAAATGAAAGAAGAATGATTTATATACTTATATACAGTACTATCAGCTTCTAAAATTTGCACTAAGATTTGCAAAATGTGCATAAATAAATAGAGACAATATTCTGATGAATATTAATTAATTAATTATGATATATTCAATTAGATATTTATTTTATTCCATTTTATTTCTTTTCAGTGATATATAATGGATGTCCTAAATCATTCAGTAATAATGTTTGGTGGAATAGAACTCCATTTGATCAAACAACTGTGCAATCATGTCCTAAAGCTGCAATTGGTAATGTTTAAAAATAAATTAAAATGTTTATTGTAATATTAAATATTTTAAATTAACTAAAATAAATAACAAAACATATAGTTTTTAATTTTTTAAAATTTAAATAATAATAATAATAATAATATATTAAAATATCAAACATGCATTTCTTTAAATAGAAATATTGTCCATAATTTGTTTAATTATATAATTTGAATTTTTAACTTATCTATTTTTATGATTAAATGATTTATAATAATATGAATTATGATTATTTTAAATCTGTTATAAAATTGAAATAGTATCACAAAGAATATGAATTGCATGTTAAACTTATATACAATATAAAAATATGGAATCATAATGATTATGAAATTGCAATATATGCATTTTACTTTTAGGTAAAGTAATGAGACATTGTAGCTTACAAAGAGGTTGGGAAGAACCAAATATTTTTGAATGTACAACAAATTTAATATTGCCTCTTAGTAAAATTGTAAGTTCTTGATGTTATAACTAATTAGATGTTTTAAACTATTTTTTTGCTTTAAATTTTTATTGTAGAAAATTTAATTTATGTATCTATTAGTTATCAGATATTGAGGATGAAAAGATTATTTTAAATTCAACCACTGTTAGTGAAATTGCAGAAAAAATGAATATTATTCAAAATTTGCAAAATACTTTATTTGGAAATGATATTCTTATCATCTTTCGTTTACTTCATTATATCATAAATCATGAACTGCAAGCAGAAAAACAAAATTTATTATATTACAATAATGAATTTATTCAGGTAAGTGCCATTATTTATTTATAGTAATAATTTTATATAGATATAAAATTGTATAATTTCTGACAACAAAAATCCTTAATAAAATCAGTTATAAAATATAGAATATAAGAAAATGTAAATCATCTTATAAATAGATTTAAAAAATAATGGACAAAATTTGCTGTTCTGAATATTTCATCTGCAATGAGAATATTTTAAATTAACTGATAGATGGCAGTCATTATTATTTATTTATATTTTGTTACAGTATATTATATGTATTCATTAATGTTATTATATGGTATGATATTATGTTTATGCTAACTTTTAGGTTATTTTTTATATAGTTTGGAAGTACTAAATAATCAGCATTGTTGGACCATTATTCCTCACTCTATTAGTCCATTTTTCCTAAGTTATTCCCATTCATAACAGGGTTTACAATGTTGTTTTTGTTTGAGTCTTTTTAAAATTAAATTAGAACCCATATAAATGATGATAAAAGTCAAATAATTAGTTGTAGCATAACACAAATAATATAATAAATATTATATTATTTATGTTATACTAAATATATATATGTTTACTGTAATATATACTGTACAAACTAATGAGATTTAAAAGTAGCAAATACAGGAGATGATGACTAAATAAAAAAATAATGTTTTGTTAAAATTCTCTTTTTTTTTCTGTGCCAGTGTTCTATTTTTAAATTAATAACAGAATTAAATATTTTATTTTTTCAATGATAATTGAAATAGATGAACAATGTTTTGCAGAACATTGTGTTAACTTCAAGTAGTATTTTAAGTCTTCATTATCTATCCCATTGGAAAAAAATAACAGATTTGACTGGAAGAGGTCCAGAATATCTACTAAATTTATTAGAAAAATATATGCTGATAATGAGTAAGCCAGATGATACAAACATAATCAAACCTTTTGAAATTGTTACTGATAATTTGAGTAAGTAAATTAAAAATCATCTTTAATTTTAATAAATTATTATTTTAACATATTTACTTCTGTTTATAGTCCTAGGTGTAGATACAATAGAAACTATGGTATATCTCAGTCAATTTCAGAAGAATAATTCCATTCATTTATCAACATTACCTTTCCTTGACTTCACCTTATCATCAAAAGCTCCTTCTATCATTTTGCCTAAATATAATAATTATCCTAATAGAAAAAACCTCAAAGAAAATTTTTCAAAGGCATTTGTACCTTTAAAGCTTATTGAACCAAAGATTCCAAAAGGTAATTTGATTAAATATTATATGAACAATTTAACAATAATATTGTTAAAAAAGAAAATAAACTATATACTAGTTGATTTTCACAAAATTTTAAAATTTATTGAAAAATTTACTGTATTTAATTAATTCTATATAAAATATTGCTTAATAATTTGTTTGATTCATGTAGCTCACATTGAAAAAAAATGAAAATTTTTTAATATTACTTATTTATTTTTAGTATTCTTTTAAAAGAAAATGAGACTTATGAGATCATTTTATTATCTGTTGTCCCCTACTAAGTTTTGAACTAATTAGTGTATTTTTTGAAGTTTGATAATTATGTTTTTTTATTAAAGCTAATTTTGACTGTTTAATGCCACTTCATTTAATCTTCTATATCAGTGACTTTTAGGTCAACCATTTAAAAATATAAAATAAAGATTAGTTGAATAGTCAATTTGTTAAAGATGATTTCAATGATACATCAATTAATTTTTTTCTTCAGTTGTTTAAAAATTGTGGTCATTCAAACTTTAGATTTTTCCTTAATTGTTACAGTATATGTTATTTTTGCCATGCTTCTTTTTCTCTCTCTCTCTCTCTCTCTGGTTGTCTTCTGTGATTCTATTCTTAAATATAGGAAATAGATAATCTTTTCTGGAATATTATTTGTTAAAGTTTTTAATTCTTGTAGAAATTTCATTTATTTTTTAAAATGCTGTACATAGGTTTTTGTTTTCTGTTCAAAAACTTTTCAAATATGAATAAAAGTTGGAAGTTTATAAAAAACATCCTTACATAAATTTCTTACATGTGTTTGCAGATAAACTTTTAATAGATCTACTAATTTTATTAAAATGAATGATATTGGCTATTGCTTTAAGATAAAAAGTTTATTCAAAAATAGTTTAATAATATAAATGCTTGTAAAAATAGATTTGTGCTTTGTGTGAGACTTTATTATAGATTATTGATAATAATAACACATGAAATATTTATTTAATTTTACTATAATTTCAAATATTTATTTATTATTTTTGAATTTTCACATTTCATAAATTTGAAATTAAACCAAATTTTAAAATTATGTTCTAAGAATATTATTCTGCTAATTAAATGATTACATTAATTTTTGCTTAATCAAAAGTATTTCTGTTTATTGATATTATATAAATTAAATTAATGATAATTTTAAATTGTCAGTTATGATTAATAAAATATGAAATTAGATATCCATTCCTGTTACCTTTGCCTTTTTAAAATTCATGGGAATATATTCTAACATTTATGACAGGAGAAAGTTTTGTTTCATAGTATATCTCCAATAAATATTGCATCATCCAAATTCTTTGTTCAATAGCTATCCCAAAATAATTACTAAGTTGTAAAAATGACAATTCTTTATTCTGCTATTGCAAATAACAGAATAAAGAATTTTCTACATTTCTATTTGACTGCTATTTGAGATAAATTTTCAATATTACTGTATATGTTCTCTTCACTCACTGTTAGTGTTAGAATAAAATAATTTTATTATGAAATCAGATGATATTACTTTGCCTTAGGATCAGATACAAGATAAAAATTTATTCTTTAAATAATGATTAGAACTATTTAAAATTTAATTGAAGTTAATAAACATGAAGTATAGCATGATTAATTATTGAAATTTTTGATGATGAAATTCTAATGATTAAACAATATTAAGATAGAATAATTATATTTATATTTTGAAAATTTTTTAAATATTTTTCCAAGTAATATTATAATATTATTTAATATTTTCATATAATAATGTATTTAATATAGAAGTTTGGAAAATTAATTTTAAATTATTTCTTTTTAGCTGAACAGAAATATATCAAATCTTGTCATTTGTTGAAAAACTGTGCTTTAGTTTCATATGCTATTTATCCTACCATAGGCAAATTACTGCCTTCTTTCTATGATAATTCTATGAAGTAAGTCTTGAATTTCATATAATTAATTTAGAATTATAATAAAAATTTAAAATTATCATCTTTTTTGCAGACATCTTCCTGGGAAAATAACTGAAATCAATTCTGATGTATTCACTCTTGTTTTACATTCTGTAAACAATGTTACCAATCATAAAATTTTAGCTGAAAATATACAATTTGAGTTTCCAATGTTATATCCTAATTATAATGGTGACATTAAATGTGTTTATTGGAAATATGATAATAGGTACTTTTCATTTTATAAAATAATATAATATTTAAAAATTATGCATGTTCGTAAGTTTAAAATATGTTTTTTATATACAAATTTAATAGTGAAAATGGAGTATGGTCAACAGATGGATGTATAGTGGTTGGACAAAAGCACGATGGTCTACATAGTTTTGTAAATTGTTCCTGTAATCATTTAAGCAGTTTTGCTCTCTTAATGGATATGTCACTACAAACTGTATGCAGTATTTTATGTTAATTAAAATAAAAGAACATATATTAAATTTTATTAAATATATAATTTAAATTTTCAATAATAATATTTCATAAATAGATTTACTGTTATGTTTTAAATTACAGAATATGGTTATGGAATCAGGATCTCAGGGAGTTTTCTCATATTTTGGCATTTTGCTTTCATTAATTATGCTATTAACAACTTTGACAGTTTTCTGTTTGCTTCAAGGCAGTGAAACAAACAGTAATACAATTCATAAAAATTTAGTTTCTAGTATATTTGTTGCAGATTTAATATTTTTGATTGCATTAAAGACTCAAGGCAATCATTCATATCAAGGAGTAAGTTAAAATCATTATCAATAATAAATTAATAATAATAAAAAATTTGCCTAAATATTTTCATAATTAAGTTTGATTTAATGATTTCAATATTTCTTAAATTTTATTAAATCAACTTTGATATTGTTTCAGTTTATACAGTGCTTGAATTAAAGCAGAGTAGGGATCAATGTTGTTCCCTCTTGTTAATTTTTTAAATGAAGCTCTCTCCCTGTTAAAATTTAATAAAAAACTTTATCTTTATTAAAATAATAGTGTGCAAAATGATGCTGATGAAAAAAAGTATACTCTAGTTAATAGGAACTTTTTAAATGTATGTTTACTTAAAAAAATTTAATCCCTTTGTTAAATTTTTCTAATGCAAGCACTGAAATTTTTTCAACCAAATAATTATAGTAATTTTTCCAGATTTACATTTTTTTTTAAATAATTTTACTAATTTACATTACATAAATAATAAATGAATCTACATTATGATGATTTATTTTTATTTAATAATTTATTATAATCTAATTAATTAATAATATATTTATGATAAAATTTCTTTATTCCTTGTTAAATTAGTTTAAATCTATATGCTAATTTTCTTTTTAATTTTTTACTATTATTGTTGCTAATATATTAGAATTTGAAAAAATTTTGATATTTTAACATTTTTATATAATACAATACTATATTTAATGTAGTTTGGTTAATAATAATGTTTATATATATTGTATAAAATATGTAAGATAAATTATTAATTAAGTTTTATTGTGTAAAAATTCCTATATTTTTATATAACTTTTACAGTTCACATGCAAAATGATGGCTATTCTTTTACATTATTTTTTCCTCTCTGAATTTTGTTGGATATTTGTTGAAAGTTTACATCTTTATCGCATGCTAACTGAAATGCAATATATAAATCATGGCCAAATGCGAGTTTATTATTTCATTGGTTATGGTAAGAAAAATAAAGTTATATAAGCCAAAAATTTGATATTTTTTTTATAAAAAGTTTAATCATATTTTGTTGATATGTTAAGGTATTCCTTCTATTATTGTTGGACTTGCTGTAGGAGTTCATGCTGATCAATATGGAAATGATATTTTGTAAGAAATTTTCTAAGTAATAAAATTGAATGTATTTAATTTTCTAATATATTAAACTATTCAGTGATTATATATTTATATTTTACATTATTTATAATAATTAAGAAAACTTTACATGCTACTTAAAAATTTTGTAAGAATATATTATTTATATTATTATTTTCTTGATTATATATATATATGGTTATATAAATGTATAAAATGTATAAAGATATTTAATTTCAATAAACTCAACTAATGACAAGAATTTTTACTCAATTTTTGCTTTATAACTTTATTTATGAATTACATTTTTGAGATAAAAATTATGAAATTGTAAACATTAATATTATAAATATAATATTAATTATTATGATATCTTAATTATAAAAATAGCTTAGCTTATAAGAGTATATTTAATAAATGAAATTGTTCTATTAATTTCTAAAATTTAATAATAATAGTAATTTTCTTTTATTATAAAAAAAGAAATAAAACTACTTTATTAATTCTAAAAATTATTCTTTTCAGTTGTTGGCTGTCTGTACATGATAATGTTGTTTGGAGTTTAGTTGCTCCTATCTGCATTTTAATTGTGGTAAGATTTTTTTACAATTATGGAAATATAAAAATTTTGTATGTATATATTTTACATTATTCTATATATATAATATGTTAATCCAATAGTTAATTATCTAACTGACTGCAATTTTAAAATATTTTTACTTTTTTATAATTTGTAGCTAGTATTAGGAATGTTTGCTTATTCTGTGCATTCTACTGTTGATGTGAAAGAAACAATTACAGATTTTGGAAATGTAAGGTAAAAATGATAAATTTCAAAAAATTTATTATATATATTAAAATTAATATATTTTTAAAATATATTAAACATTTTTATATTTCTTTTTATAATTTAGGACAATTTTATGGGTAGGGATAGTTTTGTTACCAATTTTAGGAGCAACTTGGATTTTAGCAGTGCTTTGTGTAAATGAATCTGTCTCAGCATTACATTATATATTTATTTTATTTTGTTTAATTGAAGGAGTTTATGTATTTTTTGGATACTGTGTAATTAATGAAAAGGTATGTAAAAGTTTATTCTCTTTAAATACATTTTCCTTTTAATAGATTCAAATAAATTAAAATTTAAAAAAATATACCGGTATTTTCAATTTTACTATAATAGTTAATTGATGTAAATTATACTTACATTAAATTTGATTTATGTATCATTGCTGTGAACTTAGTCTTATATAAAACAAGACCTAATGTAAGCTTTGTATAAAAATCTAATATAGAAAATAATTTAATTTTTAAAATTATTTTTCAGGTTCGCCAATATTTGCAAACAATACTGTCTCAATTAATCAGTAATGTAAATTCGCTTCCACCAATAAACAGAGTTAAAAATACCAAAGTGAGTTATTTAAATTATTATTTTTTAAAAGTTTAATGAAATGCTTTTTTTTAAATATATGCTTTTTTTCATAGTCAGTATATCATGCTCCATTTAAAGTTCTTCATCGCAGTGTTGGCATTTCTACATGCTCTTCTACAAGTCAATCTACAGCTAAAACATTCAGTACTCCTTGTCGATCAGAATCTCAGTATCATCCAAATATAGCTTCAATCCCACCAACTTATGGCTCAGGTTTAGATGTTATAACAAGCCCAAGATCTATATCTGAATATTCTCATTCTTCATCAGAACATAAACAATATATAGGTATTTAATTACAATAAAAATTCCTTTTGTTTAAATTTATAAATGTAGTTGACTCCCTAAGAAATAATAAAATTATTGATGATAATTTCACAATTTAAATTTTAAATTTAAAATAAGAATATAATTTAATTTATTAAAAATCAAATTTGAATCAAATTTGATTTTTAATAAATTATCTAGATTTTTATCATCATATTTTTATTATCTAAATTTAAATTTCAATAATTATCATACCATATATTAAAAATGGAACAAATATAAAAAGAAATTTACCAAATATTCATTAAAATTTGGAAAATGATAGTGTAATGATATAGCCAGGAATTTATTTTGGATGTATAAAAATTTATTACTTATTAACAGAAAAAAAGATGATTACATTTTTATTTATTTATTGCATATTACTAAAACTATCATTAAAAATTACTTTCCCTCCTTTAGGTACTTTAATTAAATTGGTATCAGTGCAATTTTAGTACTAAAATTAATACTATTTAAAGTGAGCTGCAAATGCACATTAGCACCCATTAACATAGTGTGATTCCTTACGTAAAAATAAGAAGCAAACTCTAAGCTATTTTACAATGTAACCATATTTTTTTTAAGAAAAATAAGTTTAAAATTTCATGTCATCATAAATTGGCTTGTAGGTACTTATCATGTTTAATAGAATAAAGTAAGGATGCAACAAGTGATATATCATTGTTTATTGCAATCTTATTTTATTCAAATCATCATATCTGGTATGGTCATTTGTATCTATTTAATATTGTAGTTCAACGTACACAAGCAGAGTTAGTTAACATTACCAAATGCAGTAATAGTTTTGGTATATATAAAAAAAATTATCACTGATCAGGAGAAAATTTTTTTTATTTTTTTCTTGATTACTGATGTTTAATTTCTTATATATAAATTTTATATCAGAAAATAAAGAATGAATACAGTAACATTTTTAAATTATACTTTTAGGAAACAAAACAAAAAAATAAAACTGTTGTAAAGATACTATCTCAGCAAATATGGTGATGCTCTACCATCGACTCACTAAAGATTACCTCAAACCCTTGAAAGATCAATCTGCCTCTGCCCTATATTTTTATCTTATTTTTTCACAAGAAATTACACTATATAATTATTTTCTTGATCTTTCTGTATATTTTGTATTTAAGGCATTATTTCAGTTGCTTTATGAATCGATGATAAAAATCATAAATTTAATATTCAAATAGGTCTCATATTTGCAATTATCTAAAGTTTAGAATGTCAACTATATTATAAATTGAATGACCTAAATTATCATTGTTTATGGTAAAATAGAGAATGAAGAGAAAGAGAAAATTCCTAGTGAAGAATCTGCTAGTAGTTATTCATATCATTCATCATCACAAGAAACCGTCCATATGAATGGAACTTGTGAAGATAATGGTATTTAATGATAAAAAAAAAATTGTTTTAATTTGTTAGATTTATATTATATGAAATTATAAAATGTATATATTAAATAGATTTAACTCCAACATCAAATTCAACTGGTGATATATCAGGTAAATCATTAACTTTCACATTTCCGATTTTTAATTTTGCAAAATTTACATTTCTATTCATATTCTAGAGTTTAAAGTCCCTCCATTAAAATTACCATCATGTCTACTTAATCAAATGAAATCATTGCCACCTTTAGAATTTAATAAAAATAGTGATTATTCAACAAAGTGCAATATATATAAGAAAACAGAAGAACCAGAATTATACAATATATCTAATAAACAAAATATATCTCCAAAAGAAGTACATGATGATAAAATTAATAATGCTATCAGTATTCATCACATAGGTTCATTATTAGAGGATAGATTTTCTCCTCCATTAATAGGCAAGTTTAATTTTTTTATTTTTAAATATCAAATTTTTCAAATCATACTAAATTAAATTAATTTCTTTTTTTTCTAGATGATTCTGACAATTCTGAATCTGAAATATCTGATATGTCAGATAAAAATAATTCTGCCAGTGACAAATTACTATATTCTGATTTTCAAAATGTAAATAGGACATGTCCCTATCAACTAGTTCCACCCGAATTGTGTACAGATTCTAATTCAGATCCTCCAAAAGTAACTACAGAATCAACTCGTCCAATGAATTTAGTTCCACCTTTAGCAACTGCAGAATTATCAGAATCAGATTCTGAATGAAGATTTTATATTTTTTAAAATAAAGTGGAAAACTTTAAGAAAATATTTGTGCCACAATAAATGTTGGTAAGTTAAACAAGCAACTGAAAGAAAAATTTAAGTAGTAATTGTTGAATGTAAGGTCAATAAATATCTACAAGTAATTTTACTTAAAAATAAAACAAACTTAATAATTATTATAAAAAGAAAGAAAATATCTTGTAGTAAGTCTAACCAAACAATAATAAGATTGCAATGTTAATCATGCTAAAGGTCCCAGTTGCAGTGTTATGTGAGCTTGTTTGCATCCACTTTTGCTGAAATGTTTGGATGTGTGTCAAAGTCAATGACGTAAATGTTATAAAAGTTCCTAAGTGTCCAATAATGTAAAATAATGAGAGAAAGAATAAAATCAACCTTAACATTGTTTATGTTCTAATTAGACTGAATTATAGCACATATTATTGAAAAAAGGAAAGTGCAAATTCTAGAAAGTACTCTGTGCCAATTAAGCAATGCATGATAACTTAATAACTTTTCAAAAAATTATTCTATTGTTATTTTCATAAAATGATTATGAAAATCTGTAAACAGTAGGTTCCCAGTTTGCAAAATTTTGAGTTCCATAGTTTTAGAGATATATGGATCTATAAATCTTTGTGTGCAGATATCTATAAAACAGAAATAAATTCATTAAACTGTTTTTTTTTTTAAATATCACTTACAGCCTTAAAAGTTTCATATATATGTTCACAGTATATTCATTAATTTTATCTAGTCACTCTATTTATGAATACATATACTGGTAATCCTTATATAACATAATAATTATATTCTTATAAAATCTTGTATTAAAGATTCCAAAGAAAAACTGCTCTCAACGGTAAATGACTACTATATGAAGAAATAACAGCACAAAATAACAGATTGTAAGAGCTGTTATTTTGTAAGAGTTGAAGATGGCTAAAGAAAGCCGAAAGCGCTTACTCTTACTTTAATTAATAAACTTGTTTTGTGTACAAGCTAACAAAAGGTCTGCTCACTTGTGCTGTTATTTCTTC
>WUQG02215528.1:0-21442 GCA_011317285.2 Androctonus mauritanicus
CTACTACAATTCATGTTTTTTTAATTTAGAGATGATTATCTCACTATAACTGTTAATGTCATTAAATAATTAAATAGAAAGGATGCAGAGTTTCCGATTGCATTGCGAAACATCAAAATCCGCTTTTTTCCCACGGTGTCACGCAGCGAAGAAATGAACCTGGTATCTACCACTCCCTACATTACAACTCTGTCAAGGTCTTAAAACAAAAGATCCCGTGTGAACCAGTTAGAAAGAGCTATCTCAATTTATTCGTTACGTTCTATTATATCGTAGTAAATAGTGCTTTTTCTTATATTTACTACTATGTTTTGTCAAGTCTTGGAGAGGATTAAGTTCTAATTAAAAAAAAATTAAAATAGTTTGGATATTTATTAAGTAGAAGCGAAACAAATAATGAGATGGAATGCGCTAAATTGTACTGTCAAAAGGCGTTGCTTACAATAGGATCGGAAGTTGAATGATTTGCCGGGTGCACATTACCTGTTTTTTTATCCAAAGGTGTATCTATGAACGATACGGTCGGTGCCGCCTCACTTACAAAGGAACAATACTCTGTGATGATAATGAAATTATTGCTAAGAACATCACTAGACTATATCGAAAACATTATGACGCGAGAATAATTATGCCAATGTAGCGTGCAATTTTCCCATACTGCAATATCTCTTAAGGCTTTACGTAGAAACCAAGCTATCTTGTCAATAACGTACGAAAAGCTGGAGATGGGTCGAAAAAGAGGACCGGTTTCGGTATTAATTCCGTCACGACAAAGGTGTGATTGATGAGTAATGGCAGGTGGGTTGTTTTTTCTTTTTGCATTTCGCACTTCCCTGTCATTTGGTCGGTCCTGTGTGATACTCCCGGGCTTACACTGATTAGACCGCAAGTCATCGGTGAAGAGGAGATGTTTTTGTGAAGGGCCGACTGAATTAAGAGAGGGCGGAAAAAAAATTCGCGCAGTGACGCATCGGTGCATGACTACCTTACGTCGTCTTCGGCCCCATCTCACGCCTTTGACGCCCCTCTCTTCGTTTCTCACGCCTTGAGCGCGCTGACAAATCGCATGAAATAACTAACGTCATTTGCCCGCCGGGACAACTGCGACTGAGATGGCGTATTACGGAATGCAAAACGGAGTGAGTAATCTTTCAATATCTATAAATATATAGCCGAGTTCGAACTCGTTGCGCAATAAGCTCACGACTTTCACAGTGAAACTCGTTTTAGTTAAGCAATTATTTCTGTACATCAGTGTAAAATTGTTAGCTACTGTTCTCATTCAAATCTGTTTTGTTTAATATTTATACAAACAGTGCAGTATAAAATTGTTTATCAAGTTTTTCTGCATTAAATTTGTCATGCCATTTCTGTGTGATCTATATATAACTTAAATGTAAATTTTATGATTTCATCTAAGTTTTGTTTACATATAAAAATACTACTAATTTAAAGACATTATTTTTGGAATTCATCAATTAATCCATTATCTATTCTATACTGTATATTGTTTTAAATTAATATTAACCTGCAAAAATTTCTGCCTAATTAAACATATTTTCAGAATATCAGAAAAATGTTGATTAAATGAACTAATCTTTATATAGAGGAATAATTCGGACTTAACTAAAAATCAAATTCAAAATTTTAGTTAACTACAGTTTTGCATCGACTTTACCACTTATCGTAAATTATCTTAAATATAAACCGATGATGATGATCTAAATTTTATACTAACTTACCTTATAAGCTTAAGAATCTTTCAACATAGTGTTCTATTGTTTTCATAACTTATATGAAAGCGAATATTTTAAAACAAAGAAAAATTATCGTTTCTTATATATCTAAAAATAAACATTTTTTTTTTTAAATATTAAAATTGCTTACACGCTTAAAGTTTTATAGAGGTTAGTAAAATTTAGATCAAAATTCGTGTATTTATCATCTGTAATGAGAAAAACTTTTTAAATTTTGACAGAACTTGCACGATAACGCAACATTCAACCAATTAGCTAATATATCTACTTAAGAGTTTCTTTATTTGAAAGATATTAGACCATAAAATCATTTATCACGAATATCGATCGTTTAAAATAATCATATATTTAAAATTATGGAAATTCTAATGAATAAAGGAATGCGAAAATAAATGTATTAGAATTGATTTTCAAGCTGTGCATCATCATTTTAATTTTTAAAAAAATCAATTTTATTTTTTTGAACGTCGTAAAAAAATATAATAATTTTTGTATAACTTCCTCTCGAGTAATGATTGGCAAAAGTTGCGGAGGAGGTGCTAAACGATTCGATTAAATCTCATATGCGGACGATTTTTATACACACACGAGATTCGAACAGATAGGGAGCTACATATTTGAGAAAAAACAGCATCGGGAGCTATAAAGAAGAAAAAAATTCTTTCAAAAATACTGAATCGACGTTTCGCGTGCGTCCGATTCACGTTAGTAAGGTGTTTTGGCATTCGCCCATCACGAATTATTTTTCCCTCAAACATACAAAACCTACGACCTTGGTTATCGCTTTCCGTTTAACAGTTCTTTGCTCAACTATCTGACGTTTTCTCACGCTTCTTCGTGTCTCCAAACGGGATGGGTGCACATTTCGGATTAGTTTAAAATTCGCAAGAGCTCTTTCTTTTTATTCAAATTAAGCTAAACGGCGAAAATATAGCATGCATTCGGACGATACAGCTATAGCTTGGACTTAATCACGATCTAACAATGCACAGTTATATATGTTGGACGTAGTTTGCCGAAAGTAAACGGTCTGACCCGATTTTTGAAGTAGATATATGATAGTTGCTTAATATTCTGAGTTACAGAAAGAAAAATACTTTTATGTAGTCGTAGTTTAAGATATAAGTTCAAAAAGTCAAATGGTAAGAAAATGATTTTAATAATTAGAAATGTTTGAAGTATCAAACTTTCCCGGTTTCTTTACATCACGACTTACAAGTTAGCAGTCCCCGTGAATTTAGAAGACGTGATGATTGATCTTTTTAAATCATTTTTTTCCCGGAAATCTGCTTAAAATCAATAATGATTGATTGATTTATATCATATTCAAGTTAAGTAGTACTTATATAATAGTTTTATTCGCATTATAAAATGAATTTTTATTGAATTTTAATCAAGTATTGGTGTCACGAGATCGATTTAATTGATGTTTTAATTTAAAAATTTAAAAGAAATTATAAAAATACGTAAAAATTAAATTAGTTATCTGCAAATAATTCGCTGTCTTTATTGACAGCTGATTGACAATCAAGTCATCCATTTATTCTTTAATTAACATAAATCTGCACTTAATTTATTTCTGTATAAACTATATTATGATCTGTATAGTGATGTTATGCGTTTTTTTGTTCTTTATAACGCGCTTGTAGATCAATAGATTAAATCATCGGTTGAATAAACTAAGAATCGGCTTGAGCATTACTTTAGTGATTCTGAGAAATTTACATATTCAACATTTACTATCAACTCGACAAGTTTGATAAGTGATAAAATTAAAAAAATAATTATTTTCTAACTTTTCTTTGGTCTTTGGTAAACATTTTATTTATTGATTAATCGTAATTCAATTATTACGAAAATATCAGTGCATAAGTAAATTTCCATAGAAACAGTTGTTAACAGATCTTTATGCAATTTAAATTTAGATTTGTCTTTGTCCAAAGATTTTGAAATGCAGTTAATACGTTCAATGAATAATTCCTGCCAAGTGAACAATGCATTCGTGATCTTCCATATGTGTACTGAATATTGATAGCTTTCTTTGATATTTAAGTACGTTTCGGGATTCATGTAGGCATGTAGTTCTTTTTTGCAACTGTTTTCTTAACGTGTCTAACTTCAATTTGTCTGAATGCGGGAAGTTTACTTCGAGACCCTTTCACCTATGATTTGTGACCCATTTCCGAGCTGGAAAATTCTCATTCCCATCATATGAAATATACTTTTTACTTTTTTATATTTCCGTCTTAGAGATAAGAGTTTTTTGAGTTTGAGAAACGCTTTTTTAATTTTTAATTAATGAAAGAAAATATTTTCGGTTGGTTATATCAATGATTTACGAACTGTGCGACGTGCTCTTTTACAGAAAGGTAAATGTCATAAATAACGTTATTGAAAGAGATTAGAAACATAATAAAAGTAGAATATTGTAATTTAAATGTTAGTATACGCAAGATTTATTTTATAATATAAATTATTTTATTCTTATGGTAAAAATAACTATGTTGTTATCTTTATGCGTTGTTTCGGCCATATTTGATATATATCTAGGTTAAAAATTGAATGATTGTTTGATAATAGGAGCATTGAGATGTTGCTAATCAGTAAATTGTGAAAAATTTTATTAAAAAATAACACTTTAATGATAAAATAACTTTCGGTCAAATCTTCGTGCCTACATTTCTTGTCCAGATATTCGATTATAAAACGGATACAAAATATAATTTCCTAATTTTAGAATCCATTATTCTTAACTCTGTCGGGGGATTTATTTTAATCATCATAAATTTGCTAAAAGCGATGTTGGTCCAATATTTCTTTAAATGCTTTTTCTCTGTATAAATGGCACTTATTTTGTAAAAGTATTTTCTGTACCTGACATCCAGTTTTAAAGGAATTCTTCATAAATGCAATTATAAATTAATTTATATAGATAAATATTTATGCATAATCGCAAAAGAGTATTTGCTCAGAGCCCAAATTTGTAAGATCGCATCTCATACGTGAAACTTCATTCTTTCAACATTAAACATTAAAATAATTATCAAGAAAGATAAATCAAACAGTACTCAGAAACTTTGTTTTATGATTAAAACACCACAGTTCCATAAATTTCAAGTTCACAGATTGTTTGTTTGGGACCATTTCGAACAGAACTGGAAAAAAGGCATTAAAAAAAGTAGTAGTTATTGTAGCGAAGTCGCATTTCGTGAGAAATTTCCTTCGGTTTATCCAAAAATTCTTTTTTATTTGTTAACCATACAGATTTTTTTCTAAACACTCGAGAAACTTTAGAATTTTATTTTCTCACAGACTCGAAAGAAAATCTCAACATTTGATACTCGCAACCTATTAATTTAAATAATTAATCCGTATCATATGTACATAATCAGTTAATAAAATAATCCACTCCACAACCGATTTTTACTTCGTGATAAATGGATACCTTTTATTATTAATAAAAAAAAACTTTTCCGGATGTATATTAAATTTACTGGATTCACCATTTCCCACGGGAAAATAATAAATGACGCGAAATTCCATTATATATATAGCTTGAAAGATCTTTTGTTGTTTTAGTAATATTCAAGGTCTTGTTTTATACATTCACCGTTTTTGCAGTTACAAAAGATCGGACCGCATAAATTAATTATATTTGTTTCTATCATCATTTAGTAACCCTTCTGTAAAAGTTTTAGAAATATTGCATGTATATCAATAAAACTTTTTAGTAAATAATAATTAAACTGACAAATATGATAAACTGGTTGTTAGTTTTTCCGTTTCAAAAGTTTCAGCGCCATCATAATCTTTAATGTATGCATAGCAGTTTCATGTTACCGGATAACAGATAACCAGTGAATTAAAAAAAAATATTAATCGAATTATATTTCGGTTTTTAGTAATTTTTAGACTAGATGCCATTTTTATATAAGTCTTACCGATAATAAGTAGTTGAGGATCTCCACGCCATAATTGACAAGATAGTCTTGACCTGACCACCCAGGTGCGTACCACCCAAGTAGTAGAATGTGTTTCAGTAGTATTCGCTCATATAGAAGTAATTGTCGCTACTGCTAATCTTAATTGAAATATCTAGAGAGGTAACATCTATCTATCTGTTCCATAATAAAATTGATAAATTCAAAAATCGTTTAGTTAAAACAATTTAGTTTGGAAAAGCGAATCGTTTTTCCCCTTTCTCTTCTTTTATTCTCCGTTCGCCGTTTTCCATCAAGGAGAATAATCTTAATGATAAATTCCGAGACAGGACCCAAAATTACTTTCTATCTTAGCCACATGAGAATAGTCGTGCTACGAATTTCATCTCAAAGAGAGTCATTAACAGGGAAAAGAAAACCCGCTTCAATCTGTATACAAACGCTTTTTCAACAACAGACCATTAGAGATGGTAACATTCACATTTTGATGGATTTTTGTAAGTTCTTTTCATTCTGTATGATGGAAAAATTGTTGCATGTTTGTTGTTTAGAAGACTTAATAGTTTTCATAAATAGTCTCTTTGTAATTCTGTAATTTATCGGATTTATGAGATTTGCAGTTTTTCCATTTAAAATTAATGAGAGTCGCACAATCTAGAATTTTATCCCATGTTGCAAGTGGCCAGTTTTAAATTATAGACCTCAATATTTTCAGTTGCGAATATGCTCCCATAAATTTTGAAAGATCGAAAACCCTTTAAATTAAATCGAAAGAGTTCTTTAAATGGAAAACTCCTCGCAAATAATGCATCAAAATACTTTCACGTATTGTATTCGAATTATTCGATAAGGAGTTAATTTATCATTACGTGCCACTGTCAAAAACTTTGTTTTTAAATAATACCTCCGTTCTATATACATGTTAAGATATCATGCTATCTGTGTTTAACGGCTTTCGGTGCTATTTTAACTGGATCACGTGATAAAGTTAGATTCTTCACGCTAATCACGCGATTATAATTCATCCAAACTTTGCGTCACGCGCCAAGATATATTAACATTTAATTCCCGAACAGTAGATAGTAATGATTTCATTCGATAGATGGAAGCACCAAAGTAGTCGGAGGAAGCTAATGAGGCGAATTTTCAACTGCATTCGTTTTGATTGATCCAGAACAAATGACACGTAACAACTTTACACATGGCTCAGTCCCCTTTTTTTCCCATTTAAAGACCTCTATTGATGAAGTGGATCGAATATTAGGCATTTCATTGTAACACCATTTGCGTTACGTACCACTAACTCCCACTTTTCCTTACCCGTGGGAATACTTAATCCTTAATGATGTTTTCAGTAGAATGGATGGCTGACGTTTTAATACTGTTAAATTCACGTTTAATTATTGAAAAAGTTCATCACAGGTCAAACGTGTCTACATTCTACGCGCCATTTTTTTTACGTTAAAATTGAAATATTGTAGGTAGATGCAGATAAAAAATTGCATTTAGAAGGTCGCAAAAGATGTAATGTTGCAGTAGACTCCCTTCAATTTTCTTATCTATGAATGGGCCGCGCAGTATGTTAAACGTGTACACGCTCCATTTCTCCCTTAATCTGGCGAGAGCGAACGACAATCTATGCTTTCCTCACATAAAGAGATATTATAGACTAGTGGCTACCAATCAACGCCTATTGTGAGAGAACAGATGCCTTGTCATGCGATGAGTTAATCGCTAGTCCATGTGCAGCCTTCTCTATCAGCTGTATCGATCAGTTTAGAGTATCAGAAATTAGTCTATCTTGTGGTTTCTCTCTTCTTTTTTTACAGTAATATTACTAATAAAAAACTATCAGCTCGAGTTTATCGGTTTATAAACTTCTCAAGGGAATAATTAAATAACCAAGAGATTGATAGGCGAAAATGGCTTATTTCGCTTTGATTAAAATTACGCACAAATTTGCCTTGATGAATTATTCCATAATGTTATACTTCATTTATATTTTGATTAATGAGATAGTTTACTGGAGACTCAATGATAGTTAATGTATTTCCGCATTAATTTGTTTAAAACGATGAGAATCGATCTTCAACCTATTAAATAATCCTCGCTGAAGTTTCCGCAGCTTATAAACCTCGAGAACTAAATTTATTCGTAGTGAGCTTTACGTATATTATCGGATATGTAATCTCATATCAACCATCTAAAATTTCCGTGCATCGTTTGGGATTCTTTTAATTAAAATAGTTCAAAACTTGCTTTTAAAACCATCGTTCCCGTTAGAAGAGTGGAAGTATTATGTTATGTATGCTCTAATTCGCTTCCATCTTATCTTTTTAGAATTCCCAACTATCTTAACACAATTTTGTAGAAGGGCAAAAGGGCAAATTCTCAAGGCCGCAAAAGGGATACTTTACTGCAAAGTAATAGGTTGTTAAGTATTATTATTTGGCTATTTATTATCGTTTTTTAATTTTTATTAGTGGGAAAGATATCGTTTCTTTAAAAGACAAAGCACGAATTTTAAACGCGAATTAAGTGTTTCTGCATTAACTGCAGCAATAAAAATAATTGCCCACTATCCTATTTTGAGGTCGAAATCATTTTTATATATATAGGCCTATATTTTTTATAACATAAATCGAAAATCCAATTCGTCTGGCAACTGTCATCGTAACTAACCAGATGTCAATCTTTTATTTTGGTGTATCAGATTTTTATTACGTTTGTCAAATATAGGAAATACGTAATTAAAAAATTACATAGGAATATATCGAAACGATCGCTTTTTAATAGGATTAGCGTAAATCCCGTTTATTATTTTAAATTTATTAGTTTGTTAAAACGCCATTGTGTTTCGATTTCCGGATTCTTTTAATACACTCCCAAAACTTACGTCTTTGACAATAATGTTCGGTAATCCGCTTAATCAACTACGAAAAGAAGAAGAAAAAAATTGCATCGAGTTATGCTAATTAAATGGTAATGCGATGCACTTATTTTGAATGTTTTTTCCGCTGTTATCGGAAGAACATTCTCACGAAATTAAAATATAAAAAAACAGTAGTTTTTAATTCATCTCGATATATAAGTTCATTAGACTGGATCGTCTTAATGATAGTGTTTTCCATTTGTTTATCATTTGCTTTGCTATCGTTACTCCATTGTTTTCTGATCAGAACAATCATAGGATTATCCGTGATAATACAAGTTCAGATTGAGAGTTAATAAATGGTTTCTTTCGTATATATGACTACTGTTGACACGGAATGAGTTTTTAATTTAATGTTCAATTACTATTTAAGAAAATATGTTTTTCTGTAGCGATTCCAATGAGAATGATGGCGATCTTATTAATGAATTATTATTGAAATGAGAATTTGTTGCAGTGCTTGTAATGCTGGAGCACTTGTTTACGTTTCGAAACAGTAGATAATGGTTATAATGGCAACGGGATATCCTGCTTTAAAATGAAGTAGCTGACGTTCTTTTAATTTTGAAAACTTAATGAAGTATCAGTGTGTCTTAATTATGCAATGCAGAAAGTGTGGATGACGTATTTGTAGAGCTTTCAGTCATATATTAGGTTCACACTAATTGGTTGGGAATCTGTGACAGTTTACTTTTCTGTCAGGAGTTTAGTGTATTTCTGAGATTCGCACGGTCCTCAATTTGTCATACACAATGGCAAGAGGGCATGCGCCAAAGGCATAACGGGGAACCGGTCCCTGCAGGGCACGCGACCATCATTCCTAACAAGCCCATCGCGTGGTGTATCTATCGCCCATATTGTTTAATCTGGGGGGACATATCGCATCCGGACGTATTCTAACCATCTGTTGCTTACGGACAGAGACAGCTGAACTTAGACTTAATATATACTTTTTATTCCCACGCCACTCGAATGACACTTGTCGCACAACCTGTCCGTTTTGCGTTGTCGCCGGCGATAATCAAAACCGTGAGAAATGAAGGGCGCACGTTGTCCTATCGAAGGTCAATACGATCACACACGAAACCCTTCCGGTTTCAGTAAGCGTCCGATCGACGATTTGGATCGTATATAGGAAGGGAAAACGATCGTAAGCGAAAAGGAAGGGGAGTGCGCAGTAGTTGGAACAGCGGTCTAAGCATTGTTCCCACGAGTCGGTGGCGAGTCGGTTTTCCCACGGATCTCCGATGCAGTCGACTGCACCCCACAGCAGTCAGTAGTTTGAGTGGGACAGTGAACGTACGTTTCCTAAATATCCTGTGCTGATGACTGACCAATACTGATGACTGTGCACTTTCACTCGGTGCTTCGATGTGTACAAATGATACCCATATGAACACATGGCTTCAGGACAATGAATGATGTAGGAATATTTCAGTCCGAGGTAAGCTTTTACATTTTAAGGGAAATTGTCACGTTTTACTTTCCGATCGTGACGAGACGTACAGCCAAATGATATCCGGTTAGCGTTCGTGATCCGTGGCGTTCTAGTTGACCCCGTTATGCCATCAGAAACGTCTGGGATAAGGATAGCCACGTCTAAAATGCGATCACGTGGCGGAAGTTTTCTAGAAGTATATTGTTGTTTTTGCACAAAAACGTGCGTTTGGTAAAATAATGTCCGATTTGTTGGCCTATTATGTTATACGGTAAGGCAGGCGATAAATGTGGCTATTCAGCGAGAGCATGTAGCGTCTCCCCTTAAGGGAGGGGACCGTCTTGGTTGAAAGCAAAACGACCTTGTGCCAATCATTTTCTAGAGCGCACTCCACTCAACCTGGAGGTCGATTCAAGGTCGCATTTCTCAACCGAAATTTTTGTTGATTATCAATATTCTTCACATAGGAACATGAGAAGGGTTATTGCGTCCAACCGTTGGACCATACCTTCTCACGCTCTGATTCCTCCTATCTGTTACCCTACTGACTTCTAACCTTTGGGGTCAATTTTGATCATCGTCTACCTCCTTAGAGTGAAATGTTTCTAGGTCCAAGCTGATAATAAGTCAGATTATGGGATCGGATGTTTTACAAATCCCATGCAATAGAAATTAACTGGCTTTATAAAAGAAAAATAGAGAAAGGAGTGATGTTTTCAAATTACGTGCTCACAGGAAAATTAGGAGAGAGTTTACTTTTGTAAATCCAGTTAATTTCCTTTGTGATGATTTGTTAACTTATCAATGTGTTCGGTTTTTCCCACGAGAATTTACTCAATGAAATGAAGTCCTCAGCTACTAGCTCCTCTGTGCTGTGCTTTAATTGTGCCATTGTCGTCGTTACTTTCTCACGGCCGCAAGGCACAGGACCTTTCCCACGCTCATCAGTCCTACAGCTCTCCCAGAGGGCGGTAGTGTACGGGTCAGGGCTATTAATTAAGCGAATCGTCCACCAGAGGGCTACAGTAATGGCGGCTTTTTGAAAATCACTTCATAGCATTAATTAATTATTGCGACGTATCCCCAGGAATTTAAATCTTCACCATCATCTAAAGTTTGCTAATTGCTAGATTAATGCAACGTGTTGCCATTCGTCAAAACCACGATAAGCGCCCCGGTAAGCCCACCTAGTCGTGGGTGTGTGCCCGTAAAGAATGGTGTGTCTACTCTCATTAACCTGTTAGAAAGTTTTATCTGACAGATTACAAAGCGATAACGATAAAGCGGGTTTATGTAGTTCGTATAGATCAATAGAATGTTACGTTGAAATTATAATTTTGCAACAGTTACAAAAAAAAATATTATTTATTCCTAATTGATAATGTTTTAATAATTAATTTAGTAAATAGCGTATTGTAAAAATATTTATAGGTGTTTTCGATTCCGTGTTACACGCGAGATACTAAAGATAACTTCTTAACGTATAAAGCAGTTGCACCTGTGCAGATAACATTACTGATTACATAAACAAAACCAGAAATACAAATGCCTTTACCCATCAGTTTAAATATAAAAAAAATCGCTACTTTTTCATTCTGCTATTTTAAATGCCTCGTAAAAATATGGCTCTCTCAAATAAAATAATAGCGAATTGTTAGCAGTCAAATAACTGTTTGTATGCCTAACATTCGTTTAAAATAACTTTAAAATACTGTACGAAGTATGTACAAGAATTCTAGTTTCGATTAACAGAGATGTTTATGTAAAATATTTCGATATGTCGGGATTAAATTTTTTAAACAATTTATAAAATTCGATATAATTTTAGAATATGTCAACTAATAATATTTAAATAATTAAAAATGTTAAAATTATTTCTAGCGAGTTTGGAAAGAACGTAAATAAATAATACGATCAGTAAATAATCATTAAAATAAATAAAACAGAAAAAACTTGCTGTATGTATATTTATTAATATAACAAAGGACATGTAATTATTTAAAGTTTATTTTAAAAAAAATTTTATCTAGGAAGGATGTAATAGTGAAAATAAATACGTAACCGCAAGGGGGGATTTAGTGATGCTCGCGCCTGCTATTGAAATTCTCGTTCCTGTGTTTCGTGACATGAGATTAATGATCCATGACCAATACGCTGGATAATTTACCGAATCTTTTGCCGATCAGTCATGTTTATTTTTTGTGATAAAAACGTATCTTGTCTTACTTTTTTGTATAAGACATTACAGTGGATAAAAATATTGTCTTCCGTTTTGCGTAATGTTTAAAGATTCTGACGTAAGATGCCGTGTTAATTGGTAAACTATTTCTAATTCGACTATCTACATTTATGTTATATTACAAAAAATAAATTAGTTTTTTTTTTAATAATAATTTCCATCGTATTTCATTGGATAAACTTTTACATATTTGAAGATGCTATCATTTAACGTGATCGAATTTAAAATAATTTATGTATTTTGTTTAACGTCATATTTCTATTGTACTCAATATTAGAATGATTTAAAGAAAAGCAAAATGATTTGTAAAGAAATCGTCGGAGAAAATGATAACTTTAATAAGTTGATTACAACTCTCTGCAAATGTTAAGTGAAGTTCATTGCTGAAAATAAGCTAAATAATTTATATCCGTCATTGCGAGGTTGTCGGCGTTCTTGATGTTTTATATTGTTTTTAATATCTTTCAAGCACCCCTATAGTTTTTTCTATTTAAACTGAATTCATTATACGTTACGTTATTTATCAAATATGTATGAGAACAGTCAATTTCGACTAGGCATAATTAATTATTTATTACGAGTTTAGCGCAAGTTAAATATTCTCGAAATTAATAGTTTGTTTAAAAAAAAAACAAAAGCTTTTTAGTCGTAAGATGTGCTTCCGCTCCGCATCGATTTAGAATTTACTCCAAACTTGGCTATCTCTAATACGACATTAGCGTAACGACGTTGTTATTAACTTTGCCTTATCATTTTAATACGTGCATCGGAAAATTCACATCCTGATGCAAAGTCTGTAAATGCCGACATCTCACGGAAAGTAGATAATGTTAAAACGCGTTCTTAGTTATGCGGGACATGTTAAATGCGAATTTACATTTCGAACATTAGGCGATGAACACGTTGCGGTCTAAGTTTATGTGCATGTATATCCGATCTTGTTAGATGCACCAATTTGCTCAGGATGTATGCTGCACCTGTTTTATGGAAGTAATCCGCTGCAGAACGTTGCTTTCACACGCCAACCGCTTAGCGATCTGGTGTTGTATTTAATCTGCAGCCGTCAAAACTCAGCCTAAGGGTACAGTGGGAAAGCATATCTGCCACGTGTTGTTTCTCTCCTTTATTTCCAGCTGTCTGACTGGATTGGGATTACCTTTAATCCTGCATTAAACGTAACCACGCTCTTTCTCGAACCAACATTACTTTCTGATTTTTATCAACTTTTCTCTGATTTAATATACCACTGTTTAATTTTAATATATTCACTTAGTTATCGCATTTATATTCGATATTCTTCAGCAGTATATATATATTTTTTATCTCAAAGTCTATTTTAATCTTAATTATAAATGTATATACTGTGCTACATATATATATATATATATATATACATATATGTGTGTGTGTATATGTATGCGCACAATTATTTTATTTCATTTTTATTTTTTTGTACTAAAGCAATCTTTTGTAGAAAATGTTTCTTAAAATATCGAAAAGAAAACAGCTGCAGAAAGAAAATCCATTTTCTTTACAGTGCTGTGAGAAAAGTCGACAGCTGTTTACAAGATATTTGGAAAGGAGTTTAACATTATTTACGTAGCGTACAGCGTAAATGGGTTACTTTGAAAATTTCTTTATTTTCTGTAGTTTTTTTTTTTTTAATATATATACATTATTATTAAACGGAGAAAAGTTAAAAATTTTTTGAATAAAATTACGCTCGCAAAACATGAAATAGCTAAATTTAATCACGTGATTGCTATCGATAATATCTCGTTTACGGTCGATAATGAGTATTAAAGATACGTATAGCATGTGGGAATAGAAAGCAGCTGATGCAGTTTATCTATTGCGGCAACTATAAATCCCGAAATATTGTCTCATACGCTTCTGTATGGTCGATTGTTAACTTCGTCCTACTTATAAATCAACGGTTGTTTTTTTCACATTTCTTTAAATGCTTCTCTGTTTTTAAATGACAATAGCTCTCCATTGACTTTTCTGTGTGGGTGGAGATTTTTCCTACTTTTCTATGACGGCGGTTATCGATTGTTCGCTATTACACTGATATACGAGTATATATGTTAGTTGTTTTATTGGCCGAATTCATTTAATTACTAAATTATTATCAAATTGAAAATAATTCGTTACTTTGAAAGATGGCATAAATAAATGAGAGATTAAAAAAAATAACTGTTTGCTGTAATGATCGCTAACGGGAATCATGATAGTATAGTTTTATGTTTTGTAGCTAATATTGATTAACGAATAAAAGGACTGATATTCAGATGATTGTAAATAAATTTAAATTATTAATTAACATTATTTTTCGCCTTATAAAATTTATGAATTGTTACTTTCGGAAGCCATAATTTACTAATATATATATTCAACATTTTTTTTCATAATAAAAATTGAATAATTTGTATAAAGTCCTAGATAACAATAGCGCTGTTTTGTAAATGTAAAAATATTATTTCTCGCTTTTACTCGTCATCGGCTTTCCGATAACATTCAGCATCTATCTTTATGTGCACGCCACGCACTTTCGTGACTGTCAGTCTATGATTTATTGGCTATCGAATTTTGTCAGTCGTTGTCTCTTATCGATATTTCGGTTATATGTATACTATTAGTTTATGTTGATAAAACACTTGTTTGAATTATAATATGCTTTAAAATGAGAAAGTACTGTATATATTTTAAGCACGGCCACATTCTCAGTTTATTTCTCCACTAAAAGGAAATAAATCGATATTTGTGGATGAAGTCGTATTTGCAGATGGCACTTCCATCTGACGGCCTTTTCGTTTCTCAGAGACGAGTAAAACCACTCGAATGTCGAATCAGACAAGCGAATTTCCCTCCCTCTACTCCCTCTCTGACTCAGCTTATTGATTGTCGATAGCTTAGCCCAGCTGTGACGACTGAATTGTGCGGTTAGAAGAGACACTCGACTCCTCACCACCCTTTCACCTGCCATTGTTTGAACTGTGGAACTGAACCAAGTTTCAATTACGCATTCATCGATGATAATACGGGAATTTTTAACGTTAGCAGGTGGAAAAAAGTTGTTTTATTATCTGTTCTTCTGTAGTATTTGATATCAACTTACAATGATCACTGCTTGGTTTCCTTTATGAACAAGGAAAACCATTTTTTAAACAAATATTATTATTGCTTGTATGTAGTAATATTAAATCACATAAAGTTAATAAAATGATGAACATAAGATGTTTTTTAAAGGAACTTAGTTTATTAGACTTGAATTAGAACAACAGAATTTAGCTATTTTATTTTTATAAATGAATAAACTTGGTATATAATTTTATTCATTATATTTTAGTACAGTACAGTATCCTGGAAAATGTATAAATGGAAAAATAAGCAATATGATTTAATACTTTCTTCTTTTATATATAATTTATTTTATTAATCAGATCAAGTATTATTTTATCACATCATCAACAGTTTTATATCTTCGTTTACATTTTTGATAAAATTTCCTATGAATTTTATGGAAATAAATTCAGTAGTATTTCTGTTAGAAATTATACAAATCAAAATGTTATACTATTAAAATAGATGAAAAAGAAATATACTCCCAAAAATTTGTTTTAATACATTTATGTAAAGTTAATAATTTGAGTTTTATTTTTAAAATGATAAGCCAATTATTTAATTACACTAATATAATACTCACTATGTCTGTCTATCTTTGAATATAATAATTAAAATACATAAAAAAATAAAAATAAATTTACACTACTATAATTTTACAGATTGAGTTATTCAGGACCAAAGAGAATATCCTGCAAATAAATTCAGAAATTGATGGGCATTCAAATTTTAGAAGTTCTAATAATTTTTGAACTATCCCATTGATTTTTATTAAGTTTATTGTTGGATCAGGTTATTAAAGTTAAGTTCTTTAAAATTAAACAAATGATAAAGTGAGCCAAAATTATTCTAATCATAAAATAAGAAAGAAATAATTTTTTAACAATTATGGTAGTGTCTGATTACTTTTTAAATAATGAACAATTAATGAAACTAATATTACTATTGAATATTTTCTGATGTCTTATCTTTAAATGTGGAATTGAAATTATTGAAAAGATAATGGTGACAGAAAAAATAATAAATTTTAGATTTAAAAAAAGGAAGAAATTTTAAATTTAGATGAAATCATATAAATTTTGAAAATTAGTTTTCAGATAGAAATAATAAAATTCAGTGTATCTCAAAACAGTTATACTATTACAAATATTATATCATTATATAATCTTATTAGATGTCATTATTTACAAATTTTTAAATGCATATGATATTAAATAATTTTTGAGTTCATTTATATATGGTATTTTTTAACATGTTCACAATAAATTGTTTTTAGAAAAATATCTGTTATCTTTTATTTATTTGCTTGTCTATTTGCATGAATAATTGATTTACTGAACAAATTTTATTTATATTTAGTTATAGTAAGATTTTGTTAAAATCATGTTTTGTTGTCAAATCATACAATAAAATAAGCTGTATTACTTTTTATTTCCATTATTAATTTTCAATGTTTAATAGTAAAATTTTAAGAGTTATTACTATTATAAATATGAATCAGTTATAATTGAATAACATTCTATTACATTATTTGTTAATATATATATTACAATGCAATAAACTGAATTTTTTTTGACAAATATATTGTGTTGAATGTAAATAGAACTTATCAGAAATTATTTTATAATTTCTGGTAAATTCAATATAATTATAATAATAATTATATTGTATGCATTATTATAATAATTAGTGTGTTCAATTAGAAATAACTTTAGTGAACATTGTAATTATAGTTATAAAAACATATAACTTATTTTGAGATTAAATTTCTAAAATAAGCTTTTGATATGACTTTTAATTTTTATATTTGGCAAATCATCTTTTCAGTTTCCAATTTTGAATCAATATATATTAGGTAAATTTATCTGTATGGTAGATATTTCTGGTTGCATAAACCATAATTTAGAGCTAAGTAAACCTTATTTGTGTCCAAAAGAAAAATACATATCTTGAAGCCAAAAAAATATATATAAAAATAGGAACAAATCCAGTATGAAAAGTACAATCCACAAAATATATAAGATCAGAGACAAGAATCCCATTTGGCTTATTTTTTTATCAAATTATATATTTTCTCAGAAAATAAATAAAAGAAATAATTGAAACAGATTGTAATAGATTAACTTCATAGAGAAGATCTAATTGCAGAGAATAAGTTTTATTTTGAAATGATTTCTATCTTACATGAGACCATCTAATGATGGTTTCATGTAAGATAGAAATAAAAATTAAGATTTGGAACACTAGAATCTTTTTAAATTTAAAATAAATATAATAAATATTTTTTCATGGAAGATATTTTGATTATTGATTTATTTGGATTAACATTTTAAAGATAGTTATAAATTATAATTTTGAATATCTCTCAGTACAGAATCATTAGTATTATATAGCACTTTCAATGTTTTCCACAAGGTGATCACATTTTCTGACAAAAGTTTTCTATAAATATATCAAAAGTTTAAACAAATAAAATACAAAATTTCAAAACTTTCTGAAAATAGATTTCAGTTGTTAAAATTATTGATAAAGATGATGATATTTTATTAAATATTTAAATAATATCAAAAATACCTTTATACAAAAACACGTAAATGACAATATTTTGGAGATTTGCCAAAATCTTCAAATGTCATTTGTAATTAAAATTTACAAGTGATTTCTGACTTATGAACGTCCAAGTTACAATGGTCTATATTTATGACTTGTGATTATTTACAATGAAAATCCATCAGTGATTTTGCAATAATGGCAGCCAATCAATCAAATGGCCAAGTAGTCATTAGTATTAACAGTTTGGAATATTTGTATTTAATTCTGAATCTCTAACTTCCAGGTTTTTTAACATATCCAGCTCAGCACATTTAGCACCATCCTCCATCTAATTTCTCATTGTTTCCATGAGTTCAAATGGCATATGTTGAGTACTGAAATGATCAGCTGCTTAGTATACAATAAGAAGGAAAGCAGTATATATTACTAATGGAAAAATGACAATGATGCAGGTCTTCAATGTTTTTTTTATAAAAATTAGACAATTTCAATTCAAAATATTTCCTGAAATGTCTGCAATAAATCACATATAATAAATTAAATCTATGCATTTAATTTAATATAATAAACTAAATTCTATGCATTAGGAAATTTTTTGATGGCTCTGCCTTGGGTGTTGGAATGAACACCATTATGTAGTAATCAGTCAATGATTAGGAAGTGGCATTAAAAAAATAATTGCTTATTTTTCTAGTAATTTTGTTAGGCTAGTGTGAATTAGACTGCAAATTATACAGGATTCTTTTGCTAATAGCCATTTTTAGAATCCACCATAGGTTTGGCAATAACTGTAATGGATTACACCTTGGGATTAACCAGAACATTGAAGGATGGGATTTAATAGGCTTGCCAGACTCAGGCAGGACAGTTTTGCTCTTGAAAAACTGGATATATGAGACTTGGAATTGAATCCAGATCCGCAAAGATGGTAGATGGCTATTTTATTTTGCACCCATTCGGCAGATGCTAAAAATTTGGAAACATTAAAATAATTTAAAATGTACCATTTTTGTTTTACATGGTATTTTCTTTATTTTTATTTGTAAAAAGTGCTGTTAGGCATAAGATATAATTTTAAGACTGTTAAACATCAAATAGCACTACTCGGCAGTTAAAACATATCTCTTTATTAAATTGCTAATGTTTCCGGTGGCTAGTTTTCACCCTCATCAGACTATTGATTTCCAAACTGATTTCAATAACATAGAATGAAAGAACATAGAA
This sequence comes from Androctonus mauritanicus, assembly GCA_011317285.2. Classification (NCBI taxonomy): domain Eukaryota; kingdom Metazoa; phylum Arthropoda; class Arachnida; order Scorpiones; family Buthidae; genus Androctonus; species Androctonus mauritanicus. The sequence goes on from WUQG02215528.1 coordinate 19,208, forward strand.
CGAAATCCAAATACTTAGTCGTTACTATGGGAACTACAATTCAAATTTTTGTTTTAGTTCTTTTTTAGAGAAACTTGTAACAGAATATAATATATGGGTTAACATATATGGATACAAGTAAATAAAAGAGTATAAAGCAAAGTAATTAAATAAAAAAGTTAAAACAAAACATAATACAATACAAAATAAACAAAATGAAAAAAAAATACAATGAGGTTAAATAAAATCAAAACTAGATAGGTTAAAATTATAAGTCCTAGTGCGACAAAAAAGTTCTTTGGCACATGTGCACCACTTGCAGTATCTTAGCACTATTTAGGTTCTTCTTCGGTCACATCCTCCTGAACTATGCAAAGTGGATGGCGGGTGGATCCAGCAGTTTTCAGGTTTGCCAAAAACTGTTGGAAACTGTTGGAGAAGATACTTCCAGACTTGGGGCACTTGGATCTAGGGTGGTCATTAAGGAGCTGCTCTTTAGTGTGCCTGTTTATGATTTCCAGCATTTCCATGTTGAGAGCTTGGGAAGGGTCCTTCACTGGCTTTATGATCTTTGTCTCATCCCAGTGTATATGTATATGTATTAAATGAAAGTTAGGCAGTAGATAACTTAGAATATGAGATACAAATTTTCCTTGTTTTAAAGAATAAACAGGATTTATTCATCATTACTGTATACTACTACTGTTTAAAAACATATTAAATATTCTGAATTCTGGTGGATGGAAAATGTAGCTTCCCTTTTATAACATTGTACTTATAGAAAAATTGTATTCCAATTTATGATGGATTTAAACTATGACAAAAAATTTTTGAATGTAAATCCTGTCATAAGTTGAGAACTTCCTATATTCTTATAAGCATGGAACATATTTGTATATGGTGAATCATGTTTTGATTGATTTCCTAAGCTATAATTTAGAGTTAAGCAATCTTATTTGTGGCCAGAAACAAAATATATATTTTGAGGCTAAAAAGTACGTATAAGAATAGGAAATAGAAATAGTATATATTAAAAAAATAATGATGAATTAATTGGTCTAATTTGTAGGCTGTGAAATAAATGTCAGATTTTAAGAAGAGGATTTTTGATGAAAGTTTTGTTATTTTAAAATATTGCACTAACACATTAAATGTTACACTTTTATGATACATTGTTGAGCCTTGTTAAAATGTTTTGTTGTTGTAATTTTTTCAAATTTTTTTACAAAATTTTTAGTCCAAAAATTTGAAACATTACAATATTTTTACTATTTTAATTTCAATATTTTTAATTGAATTTCATTGATTTTTGAAATATATGAATTATTGTATTGTGAATGTAAGTACATTATATATTTGCTTATGAACTGTTATACATAATACACAATGATTTCTTTTTAGAATAAGATTTATAAAATATATGAAAAATATAAAAAGTAAGAAGAAATTATGATTTTATTTATCTCTGAAGGAACCATATGGGTATCCTGTAACACACAACTATCAAGAAGAAAACAGAACATTTGATGTATCATCCTCGGTACCCATTCCACAGTATCCTGTGGTTATCTCAAGTCCTATAACAACACCTTCTAGCAATGCATCTGTATATTCACTTCCTATTCAAGTAAGTATTTAATTCTTAGTCAAAATATTGAATTTTATCATTTAAAATGATGAAATAATAAAAGCTATATAAATAATTTTTTTTAAAAATAATTATCAGAAATTATTTAATTAAATAAATAAAATTATTCTTTTATTTGTGCTAAATTTTGCAAATGCTTAATTTTTTCCTTAAATTCCTTAGTTTTATTTAAACAGGGATGTAATTGGGAATGAATGTTATGGTAAATTTATTTTTAAGGTATTGCTATTTAAACATTTTAATTAATAATTTTTTTCATTTTTTGGATATTTAAAACTTATAAAATAAAATGTACAAAATTCTGTGTTAATTTTTAAAAATTAATTGAATATTATGGATTTTCAAAGAAAAATTGATGAATTTATAATTTTATTTGTTTTATTTGAAAAGTTTCACATTATTAAAATGTATTTATAGACCTATATTATATTTTTAAAAAAATGTAAGTCAAAGGAAGATATTCTTTAATAAATTGTAGAATTTTCTTAAATTATATAGTATGTTATAATCGAAGTTAAGACATACAATTTTCTTCTATATCAATCTTGAAAAAACAAAGCACTAAACTAGCAAGCAAAAGTTTTATTCTGCATAAAACGTTTTCGGAC
>WUQG02215638.1:0-21440 GCA_011317285.2 Androctonus mauritanicus
CGCGACAACAATCACCGGAAGGAGGGGAAAAATTCTCACTCTATGGAGGGGGGAAAAATCAGTTGTTGATTTTCCCCCTCCAAAGAGAGAGAATATGGAGGAAGCGTTTTTCTTCTATGTGATTAAGTATTTTTGTTTATAATTATATAGTTGGATATTAAATGTTTATGATTCAGACTGATTTTATTTAGTGTTTTTAAAGAAAATCATCACGCATTTCCACTCGGCGGTGTCACATATATGTCTTTTTATTCAAAATTATTCCTATAGCGATTATTTTTCACGATAAAAGGCAACTTTTCTATCCATAATCTCAATTATTAAGACAGCACTATCAAATGTATAAAAAAAAATAAAATAAAATAAATGACTAGAAAATATTAAAAAAAAAAATAATAATAAAAATTATTGCTACTCAGAAATTGTTCGTAAAAGGTAAGCAAATATGTAAATAAAACAGTTTTTAACAAAAGAGCAGGAACATCTGTCAGTGACAAGAAAATGACAATATAGCATGCCATCCATAAATTATCATCATAAAAAAATAAAAAGACAATAATTTTTCCAAAATATAAAAAATAATAAATTACTAAATCATAAATAATAATTACATTCCTATTTGACATTGAAATTCTTCTTGTATTAATTAATTAATCGTGATTGAATCTTGAAAATAATAATTTTGCACACTTTTATTCTGATAAAGTGAAGATATCTGTATTTTTTGTTAAAAAAATTACTTGATAAATTCATATTTTTATATATTTCATGCAAAAATTCAAAAATGCATACCATTTCCATGCTGCAGTCTTTAATTACATATCTTGAAAATGAAGAAGTCAGGAATTATAATATTTATTATATATATTCGAAGCATATATTTTGTACAATGTATGACTTAATGCAAATAATGCTTTTCAGCAATCTTACTATCATAATTAATTAGTGAATAGGCCTAGATTAAAAATTTAGAAAAACTACGTAAATTTATATTTGCTATTATTGAATTTTAAGTTTTTCTTATGTTTCTGATGGATTTTTAACACGTAAAAGCTTTTCCAGACGATACCAAATATAATATTGTTGATTATTTTAACTGTAGTACTGAAAAATAACCTATCTTTTCAATCATTTTCTCTAAATAAATTAATTTCTCATGCATTATTCTTATTTTTCTTTATATAATTTTTCTTTACTTCTGTCGAAAGATCTTAAAAATTGATTCCAATAACTAAACAGTAAATTAATATAAATGAAAAAATATCTATTTAACAGCATCATTAATTTAACAGTTTTCTAATGTTGATAAATGTACTTTTATTTCTTTCACTTTAGAGATTTTTCATTAATCAAAAAAAAGAAAATTCTTTTATTTTATCTTACATCTGTTAATACATTATGAGCATATTCTAAAATTTTTCACTTATTTTTAGATAATTAATTGCATGTTAACATAATATTATGTAAATTTTGTAAAAAGGTAATTAAAAATGCAATTATTTTCTATTAAAAAATTTATTGTAATTAAATTTATAATTAACATTATAAAATTTTTCAACTTGAAAATTTGTAAACACTCAAATTAGCAGAATAAGATTCATTTTTAATATTTTATTACTGTAAAAATAAATTTTTATTATTTATTCATATATGTGTTCATAATAAAATTTTTATTTTGTATTTTATTATTAAGAAATTTTTTAACAAAACTTTCAAAATTAAAGGATAATAAAACAAAAAAAGAGAGAATTACAGTAGTGTATTTGATACTAGATATATCATTAATTCCAAACTGAGATAAATCATGTAAAAGTTACAAATAAATTTTTACTATATTAGATTAAACACAACTAAATTTCTCATGGCAATCATCCAAATGTATACTATAACTTTTTTTTTTAGTTACAAAGTTTACTTTGTCTTTATTAACATTCTAAAACAGAAACTAAAATATAAATTAAATAAAGTATTTCTTTATTTTTTATATAAGTTTACAAAAACCACAATAAGAATGATATAAAATATTCTAAATTAAATTATATATAAATATAAATTCTGTTCAAATGTCATTCTACATTATTTTTATTCATATAAAGAACATATATATTTTTCTATAATTTAATTGAGTAAAACTAACTTTTTAAAATCAGATGTTGGTTGGTATTTATAAATGCCATATTTTGACATTGATTTACATAGAATTTTCTTATATGTAATGGTTATTTTTTTTTTTGCAGTTCCACTTAATGCTATGTCTATCTTTCAATGGCCATTTCTCAGAATAGAGGAAAATGCCATCAGAGTTTATATTCAGTTTTTCATGTTCTACCACTCTTCTTTCAGATGCAACACATTAACTTAACATCCTGTATAACAGCTATTGACAAGAATTTGTGAGTGATAAAAAGGAGTTTGGTTTAATACAGTAAATCCCATTTATAAAATATATATATATATGTATGTATAAAGGAATAAATTATAAGTTATTTCAAATATGAATTTAGAAATTTTTAAATTTCATTTTTAAAAATTTATTTTTAAATGAAATTTTAAAATACTAGTTGGAATATATTTTAATAAACATTTGCAATGCAAATTTTCTAAACAGGGATTTTAAAGCAAAATGAATTTATGTGCCTTTTCATGTATTTTGTCATTTGAACAAGCTTTCCTGAAAAATGAAAGAAAATTCTTTAGGAAAGTAGATTACAAATAAAAATTTTGCCTGATAAAAATTTTTGTTGTATAAATAAATATTTTTTTGTTCATTCGTAGTTAGAAAATGTATTTTTATGCTGATCTCAGAAGCATCAAACCCACTATATATGCTCTATATAGTAATATGTATTATTAATCAGTGTTAAACTAATTTAAAGATTTTTTGTTTTGAAAGTTTAAATATAAATATTCAATTATAACAGGAATATTTTTAATGAAAGCTCAGCCATCTTGAAATTCTCCAGCACATAAACTAAAAAGAAATTTGGATATTATTAAAAATAAAAAAATGAAATAGCATATTCATAATTAAGAAAGTTCGTTGCTTGGATATTCGTAACTCGAGGAAAACTTATAATTTTAAAATTGGAAAAATATATAGCAATTCTGAAAATATCAGATTTATCAATCGTATTTTCTAGATTGGTATTCTTGGTGTAAATCGTTTTAATGTTTTCCATATTTTGTACTTGTAGATTAAACTTCTCTATGAGGTTAGCTAAAACTATTAATTGGTTAATTAATTAATTTTATGCAAAATTTATTGCAATATTAAATTATTATTTCTTTAATGGCAAAATTTAGAAGATATTTTATTTCTGAAACATCTATAAATATCTCCAAGCTTTAATTTGAATTATAATTTAAAAATTAAATAGACTTTAATCTACATTTTTCTGAAAAATTTGAAGATAATCACATTTTAGCTAGAAAAGTTTTGTGCTAAAATGTGATTATCTTCAAATTATATATTAAACACATGGGCTACCATATTATAAGACCTAATAAGTGTTACTTCACTTCATTATATCACTTCATTAATATAAAATTAAAGAGAAATTTAACAAAATTCATTGAAAAAATATCCTAAATTATTAAAATTTAATAATATAGAATATTAATAAATTTTAGAGATCAAAGAATTAAAATAAAGCTAAAAATTTCTATCTGATTTAACTCCCTTCTAGACTATAATTTGGATAATAATTTTAAAATTAAATTGGCTTTATTCTGCATTTTTTAAAAATTTGAATATTATGTAAACATCATCAAAGGAACATTTCAGATAATAATTTTATCTTATTTTTATCCCATTTTCACTTTTTTTAATAATTTTATTATGCATTTTTTATGTATGAACTTTATTAAATTTTTTATTTCTTGTTATTTGATTAATAGTGATTAAATTTGAAGATTGCCTAGGCATCATCAAAGGCTCACATTACATAGGTAATTTTGCTGTTTTTTTTCTTCCACTTTTCACTATACCTGTCTTATAATTTTATTGTTTCTTATATATAAATTTTTTAAAATTTTCTATCATTTTTTATTAATTAATTAATAAAATGATAAATGAGATTAGATTACTATAAATAATTTTTCTTTTAATTTTATTTCGACACTTAATATTTGGTATTTTATATCCATTCACAAAACTAGAGTGGAATTTTTGTATTTTCTTGCTTTTAATTGATTTTTTTTTTTAATTTAAAATGATCAGATTAAATAGTAATTATTCACATTTATTTTTATAAATTATAATAATGAATTTAAATCTGCTAAATGTGTCTTGTGAGATTTATAATTTAAACTTGCATGACAAAACTTATAAATTATAATTAATATAAAAAAAAAATTTAAATATTTTAATATGAATTTATTCAGAAGTCTAAAAAAGTTATTTTTTAAACAATATTTTATTTTGGTATATAACATACAATTAAATTATAATCTTTTAATATTCTGTTTATTTATATTTATTTTTTTATGAACAAATTAATTTATTTAAATTTATAATTTAATCTGTTAAAGAAAAATTAAATAATTATTTAAATATAACAATTGAACTATTACTTTATATATATATTTATATATACTATATTAGTTTTATTATAAAATGCCAAAGAATTACAAACTAAAATTTAATTTAAATTATTTTTAAAAGAAAATTCATCTAAGAACCAATAAATAAATGTTGATCTGTGGTGACTTTCTAGTATAAAAACATAAGTTATTTTTAGTATTCCATTAGATATTTAATGAAGAATTTGTTTCTGACGTTCCATTGCTGCAAACTTTTTAATTTCTATTGGTATGCAAAAGGTGTTTTGCATTTTTTTTTTATTCTGTAAACATTTTTGGAGGGGAAAAACACTTTTCTTTAGCTTTTATCATTTTAATAAGCATCACAATCTCCTTTTTTTGTAATCACTTCAATGGTATTCGTTATATTTATGCATTATTTTTTTTTTTTACGTTTAGAAGTTAGCAGGTTTCATAAACTGTTTATCCATGAACTTATTTTTACAGTAAATTTGTTTAATTCAAATCTTTAAAGTTATTATTTCTTAAAAAGGCAGCACTTAAATGTTTTATCTATTATTATTATTTAATGTTATAGCGATTGTGTAAAAATTATTTTAGATATATTTATTTAATTTTAACAAAATACAGTAGTAATTGGATTTTATGATAAATCAATCACTTAGCTTTCAGATTTCATTGGATTAAAATTATTCAAATTTAATTTGAATGTAAAAAAACTTAATAATGTTAATGAGATTAATAAATTTTATCAGGAAGTAAATGAAAAAATTTCATAAAAAAATATAAAACTTATACTTTTCAGTTTCTTCAGTTTAATTTAATTTTTAAACATCTTAATCAACTGTTTCTTTCTTTTGTGATTTTAAATGTTGCACATTTTTTGCTATTTACATCAAAGTAGTCATAATCTTGTTTAGATAATCTTATGTGCTAATTTAAAGATAAACTTATTATAACTCGTATAATTGTTAGGTGAACATTATGAAAATTCATTCATTATCATATCAATCTTCAGTAGTTAAAGAAAATCTGGTTCAAAACATGAAAAGTTCAAGATTTAAAACCTTGTTAACAATTAAACTTCATGAAGATAAATATTCTAAAATAATCTACAGTTATAAAGTAGTTAAACAGTCTCATTGATACATAGTTTATTTTTTCATCATCATTTCATTCATACTATAACAACTATAATTATGTAGTACTGTTATTATAGTTTCAATGAAAAATACTATAACTCTACTTCAGGAACAAATCTACAAATTTAAACAAGAAATTATAAATAAATTTTGAAGCTTTTAAATTTAATTACACATCAAGAATTTCTTTTAAAAAATCTATGTTTTCAGTAGACAAACAAAGATATTATGGATTAAAGAGAAATAAAATAGTTTTATGTCACAAAAACTAGAAAAAGAACTATATTGAATTTAAAATATATTGTTAAATGATTCGAAAATATATAAATAATCGCACCAAATAGGCATTTCGAAAGAATGTAGTAAAAAAAATCAATTTTTATATAGATGTATGTGTATCAAGAGAGTAAATTGAAAATATTTTAGAATTATATTTACATAAGTTTTACCAAGATTTATATTTGAAAATATTTTTGATATTTTTGTCTTTTACTAAAAAAAATTTTATAAATTTACATTATTAATATTATAAATATTTGATAGAGGTAACGTTACTCTTCCAGTTATTATAATAAATGTAAATTTGTTCCCTATAGAATAAAAGTTGTCTTGCATCAATATGAAAGGAAGATAAGAAAATAAATAATTTCATAAAGTGAATTACACTCTCAGTTTTGGGTATTTAATAAAATTCATACAGTTATAAATTTTTTTATGTATTCTAAAGCACGGAATATTGTTTCAGAAGATAATTTATAGAAATGAGAACTAACACAGAAAATTTCATATGAATCATTACAAGTAACTAAAGATGATTAAATTATATGAGTCATATTAATATGTTGTTTGAAAAGTCGGTAGACTGATTCAGAAATGGCAAAATTCAAAAAATACCTTTTAAAGTTATTAAACCAATACTTAAAACTACTGTATTTATATATATTAAAATAATAATTTACATAAAATATTTGAGTTATTAGATCAATCTTTTTAAGTTTAAAAAGTAAATAAATCGAAATCTTATCACATAACTAATTTTATAAAATGGTAAAAATCTTCAGTAAATCTCAAGAAAATTGTAGGGGAAAAATGCGGTAATATAGGATGTGATAAATACCTAGAGTGAGGAAGCTAGTTATTGAAGATTTAAACGACTTCGGATTTAGTGAACATGGTGCACTATATGATATAGCAGCACATCTTTTGCGGTAGAGAATTTCACAAGAAATAACTGTATCGTGGCTGTTCAACGATTGTTTAGATGGAAATTTGATTATGATAGCAGAGGATGAATTCCTATAACATTGTTGATTTTGTAAATAGGCAATGTTTCTGTTGGAAAGAGAAGAAACAATGGTCTACAATTAATTATGCATATTAGGAAATTGGATCGTCTGAATTAAATAGATTCAAAATCCATATGACTTCGCAAGGATATATACTCGAGTTTTGAATCTGACAAGACAAAGTCATTCTGATTTTTGTCTCGATTTACTTTTAATCCCTATAAAATTCAAATTATTCAAAAGCCAGATAAAGATCACAAATGAAAAATGGTTACAATTCGTACAGAATTATAACTATTTCGTTTTGTTATCATGTTCCTCATGTTCTTAAATTGCTGTTAACAATTTAAAGACATGATGCACTGGAAAATTTGATAGTAAACATGTTAATTATATGTGAATAGCATAATTTCCATTTATATGGCTACGTTAACAAGCAGAAATTTCCTTACTGACCTGACAAAAACTTAAAAGAATTCATAAACATCCACACTACAAAGTGGTGGCTGTTCATGGAATTTGAAAAAGTGAAAAAGTATTGGTTTTGTTTTTATTGATTCAGTTGATTCTGCGATTTTTAGAATACAATAAGATAAAAGTACAAGTAGCTGACTGACATAGAATCATACTTTTGATATTTTCAAATAGGCTTTTTTTAAATAAGAATATATCGTCATACTCATAATGACATTATATTCTTATATAAAGAAATTTTACTCGAAAATGTCAACTATTGGTGCTTTTACCATACTTATAGTAATTTTAAATGCAGAACCTTACACAGAAATAACAGAAATGTTCCTAATTCTTATTCCTAAGCAAGAGCACCTCAAGAATATTGAATTCCACAAGATGGGTCATTGTTCGTACCATATAGCAAAGTACGAAAATGTTAAGAGCACTTCCAAAATCGATTAATGTCTCTATTCAGTGTTTGCTACTAAGATCTCCTGATTTCTCAACATATTCTTTCTTGTAAACATCAGACAATCTCTTCTTATATGTACATGAGATGTCCATCCGCTGATGGACATCTCGTGTATATAAGAAGAGCTTTGTATTGAACAGAATTCTGCTTTAAACATAAAATTACAAATATTTCTCCAGAAATGCTGTATAATGTAATACAAGATTTTATTTAGCGCTTGATCTAAGTAATGAGAAGAGAAAGAAATTAGTTAGACAAATTTATTTTCGTGAAAAACTATACGTTATATCTATTAATTTTAAAAACAGGTAGTTTTCTGTGCTTCGTCCTTTATAATAACTAAGATCATTAATGTCATTTAAACTAATACAATAATTAAAATAATTAAGAAATGAAACTTATTTATTAAATTAAAAATGAATTAAATAGTCTAAATGAAAATAATCATGGATATAGATTTAAAAAAATATTTAAATATAATTCATTAAGATTTATAATCAATAATAAATATTGTAATAAAAATTATTAAATTTGAAAAATGGTGGTAGCCAGAGAATCGTAAATTCTTTTACTGTTATACAGACAATGATTCATAATGCAGATTAAAAACTTGACTGTGAATTTTCAGATATGTTCATGAAATATCACTTAAAATATTACTCGGCTGGATGAGCACGTAATAAAGCTATGGCTTACCACTCTAGAAGATCCGGGTTCAAATCCGAGTCCCACACTTCCAGTTTATCAGCTGGTCCCATTTTATAAGGAAACAGAGAAATATTAAAACTATCTTCGATATAATATTTTGTTTATTAATAACTTCAGGACAGAGGTTTCTACAAAAATTAGAGTTTTAAGTTAAAATTCGACAAAAATTTATTGCCATACAAAATAAAGAAAAATGGACTTGTTCAGTTTTATCTGCAAGTCCATGTTGCATTATATTAATTTCCCGATCCGTTGAATCCCACCCCATTCTTCAAATTTCCGGATGACTTCCTCATGAATGTTGGCCAGCTCTATAAGTGGCCGCCGCCAGATATAAGTATATCCTTTGTGCAATATGGCGGTTTAACTACACTAACCTAAACTAACCTTAAAATATTTATATTGTTAATCAAACAATGATTTATATAAATGACTAAACATATGATCATCATCAAAAATGAATAATTCATATGAAAATAAAAGATAACTGAATATTCTCAGTAAGGCATCAAATAAATTTAGATAAAATTATCAAATGAATAAGTAAATTATATTATTAATAATGCTGTTGTTATGCTTGATACTTTCCAAAATAATAAAAAGAAATACTGTAGATCTTAAAGTATAAAAAAATTTATTGATAAAGTGATTCAAAATATTATTAAGTAGCTCATCAATAAAAATTTCATTAATATCCTGTATCATGGACTTGCAGATAAAACTGAACAAGTTCATTTTCCTTTATTTTTTATGGTAGTAAAGTTTGGTCGAATTTTCACTTAAAACTCTAATTTCTGTAGAAATTTATGCCATGAAATTATTAATAAACAAAATGTTATACCGAAAACAGTTTTAATATTTCTCTGCTTCCGTATAAAAGAGGATAAAAAGTCTAATGTCTTTCGAAAATTTTTCAGAAAATTCACTGAAAATAGATTTCGATAGTCTAAAGTGAATCTTTAGAATCGACATCAGTTTCTATCTCATGATTTGATATGACAATACTTGTTTAAAGTAATTTCCTTCTGAATCAAAGCGAAAATCAAATGACTTGCTTTCCTCTTTACCTGTATTCTCTTTACTGATTCTTATCTTATTCATTTCTTCTGCGTAAATCTTCACTTTTTTTTTTATAATTTATAAATTTATTATTAATGCATTCAATTGCCAAAATTAAATTTTTACGTACCTATTAATTTAAATGATTAATAATTTATAATATTTATAGAATTAATTCTTTAGATATCACTTCATTAATAATGTTTAGAAGAACAAAAAATGGGAATTTTTCTAAAAAAGTAACAAATAATATTTGAATTATTTTTTTTGATCATTCATGGATATGTTGTTTTAAGAATCTTCATGTTGCGTATCATTCCATAAAATTTATTAAATTAATCACAGATATGGCAGATTTTTCCTGATGAATTTTGATGTGGAATTTCGGAAGATAACATTAAATAATTTTTTTTTTAAATTATTCGACTATAGAATGATATTTTAATGACATTTAACTATTACTTTCTTGGTATAGAATTACGTAAAAAAAATTAAATTATGAAAAAAATACTCGAACTTTAATTATTGATTAAGTAGACAAAAATTTTAATATGATACGAATAAAATTAGCACGATAACTCAGTTTTATAAAAATAATTATCGAAATTTGAGTTTCAAATTATAAATTAAAATTTAATTATAATAATAAAGTATTCATTAAAATTTTATGCTTAAAACTCAAATTAGATTATTATTATTATTTTTTTTTTTATAAGAATTTCTATAATATTTTAACCACATATCGATTTTTCTGCTTTCGGAAAAATTAATTTAAAATTTATATAACAGAGACGAAGATTTTCGACTTAAGAATTTATCGAAGAATTAAATATAGTTCTGTTTAATTACGTGACATAACAATTATAAATATAAATAAACAGAAATTTTACTTATTGACGAAAGAACTTCCTTACATCCATATTTAGCATTAGGTTCTATTATTCCGCTTACATTATTCAATGCTGAACAAATTGCTTAAAGGTTGTCTAATTTCGGAAGTACTTTGATCATTGTGCCATTTATTTATTAGTTTGAGAGATAAATTGGGGAATATTAAACTTACTCACATAAATAAATCCATTAGCTCTTCTTCTTCTTCTTTTTTTTTTATTCTTCTTTTTTAATTTTTGAAGCATCGCACTGGAAAAAGAGAAGATAAATTTAGACGATGATAATCGTTTGGAAAAATCTTCTTTTTTTTTTTTTTTTTTAAAAAAAAAGGAAAAATTTAAATATAATGAATTGAAAATTATTGAAGTCTAAATGAACAAAAGAATTGAAACATAAAATCAGAAACCTGAGATTTTTTTTCAAAATTTCTTGATGAATGAAAGTAATTTTTTTTTTCGAACTTTTGAAAGGAATGAATTAATGAACGAAAATTAATTTGATCCCCTTTTTTTTAAAAAAAATTCTTAGTCAGAATAAAATTTATTATTTTCGTCGAAGAAACGCGAATTTTTTAATTATTTTAATTTTGATCATATTTTATTTTTATATTAAAATGAAAAAAAAAAAAGAAAATTCTAATTAAAATTTTATATTTTAACTTCTATCTAATAAAATGGTTTTTATTCACTAACAAGTTCTTAAATTTAATTTTTTTTTAATCAACTACCTATTTGTATTTTTGATAAATTGTGATTAAAGATAGAAAAAAATATATACTATATATATGAAAATTTGAAATAAATTTAGAAAAAAATAAAAATAAAAATTTTCCTGTTAATAATTCTTATTCTTGAACATGCTATGCATGGAATAATTTAAAAAAATAAACTTATTATTATTTATTTTATAAATATAATTATTCAATTTTGTAATGAGATAACTGAAATTGCATTTTTAGTTAACGCAAATTAGAGATTATGATTTAATTCTATTAAATTCTGTTTGATAAATTTTACGATAAAAGTGAATAAAAAAATTCTGATTTAATTAATTTACCAAAACTTATTTTTTTTTTTAATGCTTTAAATAGATTAATCTTTCGCCATCAAAGAATAATTGCATAAGCAGTACTTAACTAATTACCTGTTGCTTATCCACGTTAGTATCACGAAAAATTAATGTATTTTAAATAAATAATTCAAACTAATATATTCGTTATTTATAAAATAAAAAATTAAGTATTTCTCGACTTTATTTAATAAGTTAAATATGTTAAAAATTCGACTTTATTTTGGAGCAAACATATTATCTACAGAATCATTTTAAAGGAATAACTAGAAATATTGATTTAGTAGAAATTTAAAATATAAAAGCCCTGTTATTTCCGGTAAAAAATTCCATTGACTTTTACAATAACAAGATAGAGATAGACAATAAGTCTGAAATTCCAATCGTGTTGAAAATTGTCTTTTTTTGGAAACTTTAGAAAGAAAACGATCGACCTAGCATACAGAACCTTTACTACTTCACATTTTCGTGAACTTTTTTTCCTTTCCTTCTTCCTAAACCTCTCTTTCTATAGTTTTAAACTCAAATTTAATGCTATCTTAAAGAAAAGACATCTTTCTTTTCCGTTTTCCTTTTGTCTACCTAGCTATTGTAATCTTCTTTTCCTACCGTTTTCACTTACTCATCTTTCTTTGTCACATAGAGAGCTGATGTTGCTATCATCATCCGAAACATTATAATGTTCATGCAATCGTAATAGTTATTTCTTGAATTTATGAATTATAACAACATTTTCAGATAAACGTAAGCAATTTTCTATCACATCTTTTTTACTTTATAACATATTAGAATATTGAAAATTGTCTCTTTTTTTATGTTACTATTAAAGTTTATCCGGAATTTTTGTCGCATACTTTAAATTTTTCTTATGATGTTGTCGAAATTTATGAGTGGTGAAATTTATAAATGTGCCACCATTAACATATACGTATTCGTACAACTAGCTTTTGCCTTTAACTTGACACATAAATTTTTATTTTCAAGACGAAAGTGTGTTATATTTTAGTTGTTTTTAACGAAAATTTTTCATAATTTTTGTACCAAAGTTACTTAATTTTTTTTCTTTGGCAGCGAAAAATTTCGTTGATAATGGAAACTGAACCACTTCTTACATGGTTTATCGAAGAATAATGAACTTATTATCAATAGGTTGCTCATTAATGTTAAAAAAAAAGAAAAAAAAGTATAAAAAGTACGACAGAATTGCATAATATTAAATTCACTTTAATGGAAAAATATAAAAACGGCCAATAATGAGATTTAACATAAAATGGGAAGGAAACAAAAACTGAAGAAACTAATAACTGTCTTATTTTCTTTCGTTTTCTGAGAAACCATTATGTGATAGTTGGTCTTAAAAAAACAGCACAGCAATAAAAATCCACTAAGTGAAAGAAGCACATGAAGCAATTAAGAAACTAACAAGTTATAAAGTGATGTAACAATAAATAGGACGTTTTATTAAATTATTTTGATTGAAAGTAACACAACTCCATGAAGAAATTCATTAAAATTGCCACTTTCTGGTTAACAATTGTTTTCTTGTCTTACCACAAATCAGTCATCATAAGTGCAACCATCAACAATTAGAAAAAGGAAAATAAAAAAAAGAGAAAAGAGGAGGAAGGAAGGAGAAAGATCACATCAAGAAGCAAATCAGCATCAAAGTTGAAGAGCACAAAAAGGAAGGAGAGGCAAATAGCAACCGTTCTTTCGCATCAGCGCGAACCAATCCACGAAATTAACGACGTCTCTCCGATTTTCTTTTCCTAAGGCGACTGCCGGGCCGCCCAGTGAGTAAATGAAGTGTAACGTCTCGGAAAGGACCTAGAATCTCATTGTGTGGTTGAACGACTTCCCGTATCAGAACCTGGGTGGGACTGAAATGTCGATCAGCGTTTACTACAGGGATTTTCTTTTCTGGAAAAACGGAAACAACCTCTCTCCACTAAATGTTGTCACAAGCGACCACTATGCGTGAGGACGTGCGGTTGCTTGATTGTTCAGTGTAAACCACCATTTTTCTTTCAGCACCCATTTCCGAAACCTGTACTACCTTCTGTTTGTAACGTTTGATGGCAAACAAATGATTAATCATTTCATTTATTGCTATCGAGAAAGAAAATTGTAAAAAAGTCAAAAAGTATAGCCATCGTAATGTCTCCTTGCGGAGATTGAGTAAGAAATTCTTTTACATCTACAGAACTCATTGAAATCGGTGAGGCAGAACGGTTACAATTTTACAAAAAGCATTAAAGTAGAGTTAATTTTCGTGAAGTGGGTTTCTTTGGAATGTAGAAATTCTTTTAAAACTATGGTCGTTCTATCAAGAAGAAAAAGTTACCAGCGAGAAAATAATTAGTGTAGAAAAGTTGGTGAAAAGATATATAAAAAAAAAAAAAGCAGCAGCAATGTGTATAGAATTATTGCATTAAGTTAGTAATAAGGAATGTTTCAGAATTACTTAAATATGGAAATAATCTGTAAAGGCGGTTATTAAAAAATATCTAAGTTATCATTTCAAACAAAAAAACAGATAGAAATTTTTATAAGAAAATAAGTAAAAATAATAATTTAATTAGTTATGAAGAAGAAAGAAAATTACAAATAAAAAATTATAAGAAAATTCAAAATGATGATAAAAATCTAAAAAAAAAAAGGAAATAAATAAATGTCTTACTTGTAAAAATACAGTTTATGCCAAACTGAAAACTATAATAATAAAAAGAAATAAAAAATACAAAATCTAAAATAAATAAATCATAAAATGCAGTGTAAATATAAATTGAATTTCACTACTTGAATTTATTCAAAAAAATAAAAATAATAAAAATCAACATAAAAATATCACAACAGTAAAAATCAAACTTATTAAAATTATTTATAGAATACTAAAAAAGCAAAGAAGAATAATTATTTTTTATAATAAAATTTTTAAAAAATAAGTTTTCTATGTAACATATAAATAAAATTAAAAAAAAAATTAATTTTTTAAACATTTTAAAACTTAATTTTAAAATGATAATTAAATAAAAATTAGAATTTTATTTATTACTATTTTAAAAATTGATAAAAAAAATCAAAATTGTAATTCATAATTCAAATATTAATTAAATAATCATTATAAAAAAATATCCATAAATGTGGAAGAGAATAATTATTAAAAATTTCGAAAATTAATTTAAAGTCATTTCTCCATGAAAAAATATCTCACACACATACACAAAAAAAAATTCATATTGTTATAATTATAAAAAATAAAATTCAAATTATGTACTTCTCCATAAATCTGAGAAAAATGACAGAAATATTCATAATACAGCATAATAATTATGCATAATATACAACATAACGATCAATTAATATGAATATTATCTAGTTAATCATCATTCTGACTAATCAAGTATAGAGTAGCAATAAGCACGAGTATAAATGGTTAATTTATTATAGATAATTATATGAATCGAATTTAATAATTATATGTTAATAAATTAATTAATATTTTATAATTTATATTAAAAAAACAATTTTACTATCTACCTGTTTGATTTAGTGGCGACAGATTTTATTTATAGGTAAAAGTTGGAATGGTGAATTCTACTTTGTAGAAAAAATATCTATTCGTAATGTTGTAAGGTGGTGTTTCAAATGGAGATCTATAAGAAAACAATTTTTTTTTTAATAATTACACTAGAAAATCGAGCATGGCAAAAAAAAGCAGATGAAAAGAATTCTGCCATTTACTTGACTATAAAGGTCATTGTATTACTGTGTTTTCCTTTGTCAAAATAGGAAAGAAAGATTGAACTGACGAAGGCTTTCTCAATAGAAATTTCAACGTTTATAGACTCTTTATCTCTTCTACAAAGTAGTTTTCTTTCTCTGAAACTAACTCATTTTTGTCATTAATTGAAATATAGACTCACAAAGAATTGTTAAAAAAAAATAGTAAATAGATAAATTGGATTATTGTGTGAAAAAAAGAGAGAGTTTTTCCAAAAAAAAGAGAAAAAATAATACGGTATTTATTGATCAATCGGTCGTTTATCACAGAAAAGAAAAGAAAAAAAAAAGATATACATCTTATTGTTTAAAAAATTGATTTTAAATATTGATTATATTGCTGTTTATACCAGGACATCAGACAGTTTAAAGTAAATTAACAATTGTAAATATTCTTTTATTCATCTCTTTATTAAATTATTCAAATGAAAAAAAAAATCTAGCGGTTTTACAAATTCCTGTCGAAATAAATGAAAATTTTCATAACTTTCTTCTGAATATATCACTAGAAATTTTATTGAATTTTTAGTTTGATTTAATCTTTCATTATTATTATTATTATTATTATTATTATTATATAAAAAATTAACAATATATTTAATTAAATTATTTAATATTATTTAAGCAAACATTTATTAAGTTATGAACAAACCAGAATGCTTATTACGGTAGTAATATTTCTCATAAACATTTATCAAGATTTATTGTTAACTAGGCTATATAATAAAATCATAAATAACGGCGTTTAATGTTTATCCTGTTATACACATAATAGTAATATTGCCAGTTAAGTTAGATGAGCAAAATTAAATCAAATTTTTGACTACGTTCAAAAATGCAATAAGTTTGTTAGTCCATCTCAATGAAACTCGAGTAAATATTATTCGACTGAAATTTATATACATTGTTGGTGTTCTTTATGAGTCCAAACTTGGTAAATAATCATATCTGACTGTATATTTGTCTGTCAAAACAATATCTCATGCGAAATATTAGAAAAGTAATGTCGTTTTCAGCGTTAAGTTTTGAAAGGATATAAAAGATAAATCACTTGTTAATTTAATCAAGTATATATAATCTATTTGAATCTATAACACTCTTTTAAACGTTGTGAAAATGTAAAAATTCGTATTTAGACAAGCTGAGACATGTTTGAACAAGTATATACGTATAACTTTTGTGATAACTTAATATTACCCAATTTGAATGAAATTATAACAATGGCATCTACCGCGTGATCAAGTTTAGTGTGAAAGATCGAAATTAGTTCATTATTGCTGACATATTAATCATTCAAATTTGATAATTTTGAATTTTCGGAAAGATATAAAATCGAATAATGGAAAAGGCCACACGTAATCGATTCATCGATCTTAATTAACTTGTTAGCTAAGATCGATTAGTTAAACTTGTTAGTTAAACACAGTAAATATTTTCTTTGTTAAGTTTTATTGAACAATAATGAATGTTAAATATATGCATTATAATTCTCGATTATAATGCATATTTTTATCATTCGTTAGCAAAGTTTTGCATCGTTACATATTCATAAATACGTAGAATATTGATAAAGTTACACATTTTTTTCATATTCAACTAAACTAGCGAAAAAAAAAAAAAGTTAATTTTTCGACATAAAAATTTTTTTCTATTATTATTATTATTCCTTCTTGATATATTGCTTATTAATTAAAATTTAAATTCTCTTTTCATTGAGTGTATTTTATAGATTATTCTAACATAATTATTTCCTTCCTGTGATGAAGTAAAAGTAAAGATAAGAAAGAATCAATTATAGGAGCTATTAACGATCTTCAAATTACAGTTTTTTTTCCCCTTCTTCTTCTTTTTAATGGAAGATGTTAATGTTTTGTAAAAATTTTCTTAATCTACATCAATTTTAATAGTTTTAATAATAATCATCTAGTTTGATCGTTTGTTATTTTGTTAATTATCTGTAATAGCATCTGGCAGGAGAAATTTTTTTATAATTAATAACAGAAACCAGTTTAGATTTCTTTTAAAAAAAATGATGAATTTTTTTAAATTTTAAAGAATTTTTTTTAGTGGAACGATGAAAACAAACCTGTAGTTAATCAGTTAATAAAGTTATTTGATATATGTCCTTTTAGATTTATAATCTCTTCACTTATATTCCCCATTCTATAATATTCTAAATCAGTAGTGCGCAATGTGTATCATAGGTCGCATGTGGCCCATTTAAATGTTGAAGATGGACCGATTTTGATGTTGAATTATCATAGTTTTAATAAGTGATTCAATATTAAACTCAATGAATTATATATATTGGTAATACACAGGTTTATAAATTAAGAAACTCGTGAGGATAAAATTTATTTTAAATTCAGAAACTGTCCATTTAATTGTGATAACATTACATCAATAATGCAAGCAGAATGTAAACAGAAATCTCAGTAGTGTATAATTTATTTAATGCTCGTTAATGCGTTTAAATAATTAATATATGTCGATGAAGAGCGTTACCTCTTGTTTTGCTGATTGTTTCTGGCTCTTTTTCTTTGCGTATCTGTTCGATCTCGGTAGCAGAAGTCATGTCGTCTCCAAAGAAATTATCAGAGAAGCGGTCAATGACCCACAACGGACAGTTAGTCTATTGACTTGGTACAGTACCACTATGCGGTGAAAATTACAGAGACAAGAGTTAGAGAAATGGCAGAATTGCTAACATAGCACTCTACTACTACAGCGGTACTTCGATCGACAGGCAGTACTGTCTCATTATTTCGCTTTTGAAGATTGAAAATGGGAATTAGTTGTGGCTTTTTTGGTGTCAAAAATCTTTTTTCGAGTGTTACTTAACGCCCTACTCAAAAATTTGAGGAGGTCAAGAGGTACTGAATATCGATTTCTTTTTAAAAGGAGATTTCTGCACCTTGATCACGAGAGGATATCTAAAAATAATTCGAGAGAAATTTTTTTTTTTAAATTATTTTCTCCGAATAATTATTCTTGGATTTATAATTAGTCTAATGAGACCAATATGAAAGAATCAAAGTTTTCAATTAGTTTTGCATCTTCGTCAAAACTTTTATTATTAATTTACGCTTGCATGAATCGTGTCCTTTATTCTAATTAAATCTTTCTCTTTAAAATGGAGGTGTCGGAAGTTCAAAAGGTAAAGAGAAAATCGAGTAGAACGCTCACGAAACTCTGTTGTGACATCGCTAAAAACATTGACAATATTGCTGCATCGCATCGCATTTTTCGCATTCTTTTAGAACACTATGAAACTATAAGACTGTTTTTCGTGAAAATTATGGGAGAAAATTCGTTAATATTTTCGACTTTTGTGGAAAATACGATGATTTCTACAGTTGTACGTTAAAAATGCAAAGTAAGAAATGGCAGCCATTTTAACTGAGAGATATTAACCATTTTTCATTTATTAAAACATAATCATTTTTGTACTGAAATAAACCTTTTTTAATGCTATTTTATTTTGTTTTTATCCTATTTTTTATACAAAAAAAAACTCGAAACTTTATTAAATATTCAATTTATGGTTGATTTAACTTGAATATTTTTTATTATACCAATCCAATTTATAAGAATTAATTAAAAATTTAGATTAAAAATCTTATCGGGGGGAAAAATTTCTATAAAAATTAAATTATAATTTTTTATTTATTACCGATTAATTTCGTGTACAGTCTATATATACCCATCAAGACAAATTTCGAAAATTTATTTTCATCAATTTTTAAATTAATAAACCGTATAAAACTGTTTTTATTTTTTCCCTCATCTTTCTTTAAATATTTTTCCGATTAATTATTTACTATAAAGTATTTTTACGTCTCTCTACAGATAATACATATTTTTAAAAGATGCTGATTATATTTAACCTATCATTATATTTAGATAACTTACTAGATAACAGGTTCTAGGTAATTATAAATGGAATGTATATGTTATTACTTCATAAATTATTCTAGCCACTTTGCCTATTATTATGCTTTAGATAATGATAGGTTAAAGGTAATAAATATTCTAAATAAATTATTGTAAATCTAAAAAGAGAGAAAAATCTTGTTTGATGATAAAGATTATAAACTACATTCAAAAAATTACGAAAAAATCATTTACTCGGTGGAAAGTTAATATTCTATCCGAATCTTAATTAGTCTTACATGTTTCGACAGAATAGATATTTGAATTGTTTAAACACGAAAATTACTTTCTCTGGCATTCAAAATTACTTTCTAACTCTGTAGATTGAAGATGGCACTGAAGAAGATATTTTATCTCTCTTTCTTTTGATCCAGTAATTATTTTTGTACAGAACAATTCTTTTTCTATTCGACAAGATTTAAATTTGATGAGAACAATTTATATTTTTTATGGTGAAAAGAAATTAAATTTTCTAATGACTTTTTTTTTATTTCTTTTTTTTATTTTTTATTTTTTTTAATTTTTATTTTTACCTCTACGTCAATTCTGAGCCTTTTTGAATAACAATAAAGGATCTAGTAAATTAAAGATATGTCTGAAATTAGTTATTAGTTCTTGGATTTTCTAGCAAAAAAAAAGAGGAAAAAAAGTGATTAACTAATATGCAGACTGCATATCGAAGAGTTTAGATGAAGAAATTAGATACAATATTTTATAAATAATTTATACGAATTTTTTTCCGGGGAAAATTTATTGAATCAGGAACGTAACTACTTATTTTTAATAATAATTCTATTGAAATTATAGAAAATAAAAGCGAAAAATAGATATTAAGTTATTATAATAATGACGCGAATATTAATTGTTGTTATTATTATTATTATTATTATTATTTAGAGAAGAGATAAATAAAAATATTCGTCATTAATACTATATAAGCAGTGATAATTAATAATATTTACGTACAAAATTATATTTTAAATCAAGAAAATTATTTTTGATACTTCTGAATAAAATCGATTAATAACTCGATTATTACGGAATTTAAAAATCGAGTAATTGTTTAAAATTACGTAAAATATGTTTAAAAAGATGTAGAAGTAAATATATTTCGAGATCGTTAGCTGTATATCATACAAAAAAAATCATACATAAAAGAAAATCCAAGTGAAGATGGACTATTAAGTCATGCTTGTTATATTCTATACGTAAATATGTCATTCGCAAAACGAGTATCTGTATAATACTTCATTTCCGAGTTACTTAAAAAAAAATGCATAAAAATAAATCTGATAGTTTATAATATTTTGTTTATGACTGCAGCATTTGCTAGTATCTCTGTCTACCAGCTGTCGACATTCATTAGCTATTCATGTATCGCATTATGATATTATCGATTAATGATTTATTTTATTTAAGTCGTTAGAACCTTAAAATTAACTTCTAACTTTTTATATAAATAAAAAAAAATCTTTGTCTTTTTTTTTATAATATTTTTTTACATATAAAACATTAATATTAAAATTAGAAAAAAAATCATATTACAACATAAAGACATTTTTCGTAATTATTATATTACTGCAAACATCTTAGATTTATAGATTAAAATATAATAATAATAATTTTTTTTATCCATTTTCACGAAAAGGCTTTTCACTTATTTATAGAAAACTCTATGTAGAAGTATTCTAATGTTATGTCACACTTGTGCTTACATGTGAATCCTCACTCCGTGTGACACAAAAAAATTCACATATGGAACGGTCGTAGAATAAACAACTAGATGTCTTCGATCTATCTTGCATTCTTGGCTTTCCTATATAATAATACCGGTATTAAAGTATTAAATTACATATTCAGGGACATCTTTCGCTTCCTGGAATCTTAGCTTATCCAAAGAATCTTAAAGATCTATCTTATTGTAATATTAAGTATCAGGAAAAAAATTTATATATATATATATTTATAAAATATATGAGAGTTGTTTTTTTATTCTATTTTATATTAAAAAGATAGCCTATAATATAATGCAAACAGATTTTTATTTATGATTTAATAGCACAGTGGGTAACAGAGCAAAAATTAAACTTAATACTGGAT
>WUQG02215749.1:0-21433 GCA_011317285.2 Androctonus mauritanicus
AGTCCAAATTTAATTAATTAATTATTAATCCAATAGATGGTGGCACCGTAGTACAAATTAAATATTAATTATTAATTGACAGTTTAATTCAAAAATTAATCACTAAGGGAGTTTGTGCTATTTCGGATTTATTTGGATTACGTGATTAATCCCCTTAGTAATGGTTCAATAAAGATTAGTTATCTGGCTTGAGCCAAGCCTGTCTGCCCGGATAGTGCCAAAGGGGACCTGTGGCTAGATATAACCCATCCGAGAGTGCTGCAATTGGCTGAGTCCGATAATTTCAAAATTAAGTACATCCCGAAATTGGAAATTTGCCGATGTCTTGGTAGTCTAACTGGTAAGGCATCGGAACGATAACCTGAAGTTCCTGGTTTGATTCCAGGCCAAGGCAAATTTTTAATTTCAGGAAAATAGTCAAAATTATAGTTTAATTATTAAATAATAGATGGTGCCAACTTAGTCCAAATTTAATTAATTAATTATTAATCCAATAGATGGTGGCACTGTAGTACAAATTAAATATTAATCACTAGGGGAGTTTGTACTATTTCGGATTTATTATAGATATTACCAAAATTTTACTTAATTCTATCAAAATAGGCAATATTTTTTATTAATAGTTGATTTTTTTTACTTTATTTTTGCTGTATTTTTTGGAAAAAAGAGAAAATACTAATATAACTAAAGATCCACCATTAAAAGGAGCATTACACTTTTATTGTTGCCAATCCTTTTCCACACTTTTCTTGCTAAGTCTGTTACTATCTGGAAAATGTGGTATTGGGAATGATATGAGAATCACCCATCAGGGAATCCAATAAAGGCAAAGTAAAGAATATTGTAGTTATTTATATATGAGAGGAGATGATTTTTATTTCTGATTTGTTTATATCAGGTTTTTTGATATAAATTTGAAAATTTATAAAATATTAAATTAAAAATTGAAATTAAGGAAAACATATCAATAAATATAAATTAATAATAATAATGGCAATATTTCAATAAATTTATGTAAATATTGAAATAATTATACAACATATCTTAATTAATATTCATTAATCAAAATTTTCACATTAATTAGTTTTTAATGACTTTTCTTAAATATGATCCAATTTTCTTAACTTATGGCTTGTTTTATTCAAAAGACCAGCCATTATCCAAAGATGGCAATAATTTCATTGGATGGCTAAATTTTCATATAAAAAAATTGTTTTTTGTGATCTCATTTATGAAATGAAAACTTCTGAAAAAATAACATGCAAAGAAAAATACTTATATTGTTAAAAAGAAAATTAAAACATAATAAATTATAAAAATTTCAAAAGATTTTGATGAAAATTAAGTAAGATATAATAATTTTAATTTTTTGCATAACAACTAATAAAATTAAGTCTAATTAACTAATTAGACTTAATTTTATTAATTATCGGCATGCAAAAAGTTAAAAAAAATACTTTTTTAATGTTTATATAACTTAAGTAATAGAAAATAGTTTTATTACTCTAATGTTTTTGGCATTATTTTGAGACCCTCATCAGTACACAAATTGTTTTTCTGCAAATATTTTAGAACAGAATGCAATTAGTTCTCTAATTGTGTTCTATTCTAAAATATATGTAAAAAAAGAAGAATTTGTGTACTGATGAGGGCCCCAAAGTAAGGCTGAAAACATTATAGTAATACAACTATTTCCTGTTACTTAAGTTATATAAACATAAAAAAAGTGTTACTAAAAACAGATATTGTTAAAAGCTAGATTAAAACACACTATTTCAGCACACAATCTCAAAGCTGCACATTATTTCAGATCACAATCTCTGTTGTAATAACATATTTTTCTATCCATATGCAAATTTGGAAATGCTAAATCTGAATAATGTAATCTTTTAAATAAATGAATAATTACTTTATATCTATTAGTTGTAGCAAAATAATTTATCATAATAAAATTTATGCTTAACATAATTTTTAAAATATTGATTTCTTTTTTTAAATTCAAACTTCCAGAAAATTACATTTATTTTTGCAAATAATTTATTGGAGTCAAAGCTTTTAAGAATAATAAAAAATATAATGCTGAAATATTTTAGTATCAATATATCTATTGATGTTTCAATATCTTATTACAATATCTTTTACCAATGTAACAATGATAGTAAAATAATGGTGAATTTCTAGAATCCCAGAATCATTCAGAAATTTTTACATTCGAATTAATGGGAAATGAGTTTTGTTTTATAAATTTGCTTTTTTATAACAGTTTTATTTATTAAATTGAGAGAGAGTACAGATATCCCTTGATTCATAAATCAAGGGATATTTGTACTAAGCATTTTTAATTACCAAAATATGCATCTAACAAATAGGAAAGAATAAAAATTTCTACAAAATTTTTATTTTTTTCTCTTTGTCAGATGCATCTTTATGTAAATTTTTATAAAATTTTTTATAATTTTTTATTTTTATAAAATAACAGAATTTTATTTTATAAAAAGAAATTCAATAATTCTAAATAATATTAAAGCAAAATTTATGAAAATATAAAATTAAGATTAGATTAAACTATAATACTTTATTATAATAAATGATGATCATATGTGATAAAAATTTTATCTAATAAGTAGCAAAATAAGTCCAACTAAAATAGCCAGATGGTAGTTTATAACTCATTTTTTTCAAATACTTCCATACAAGATTTTTTTTTAATTTTGCAATTGAAAATGTTTCAGAAACAGTCTTGAAAATACAATATTTTTGATTAAAATAAGAGAATTTTCATATTTTACTTTGAATTAAAAAAAAAATGAATAATCTTATATAATAATCAAATACAAACTTTTATAAATCAAACTTCAAGGGAAATATCCAAATAGAATTTGAACTGCCAAATTAATCTCTTGCTAATTTTTAATTAAAAATTCTAGTTTAATCATTAATTCATAGATGGAACCATTCTTTAATCATTAGTATATTTATTAATTACAAGATTGTGCTAACATTAGTATAAATTTTTTCCAATTATTAAAATTTTCATTAAACATATCAAGGGATTAATTTGGCAGTTTAGATTCTATAATAGTCTTTGTTGTATTTTTATAATAATAATAATAATAATAATAATAATAATAATAATAAATTTATTCTCTAGCAAATTTTTGATAAAAAATACCACATTCATTAAATAGAATATAAATTTTTCAATATATTTGTTTTAGAAAGAAACTGAACTTATTCAATAACAAATAGTTAATAAACTACACCTCATGATATCTTTAAAATCATTTATTTAGAATATAATTATGCATAATATATAAATTATTAATTAAATTAATAATAAAAATATTTAAATAAAATTATAGCATTTTTTCTTTTTTATAGAGAGAAGCAAGAGGCAGTGTCACATTTAAAATTGTTCCAAGTTATCGAAGCGCACCTCCACCTTGTGAGGTAAAATTTATGTATGCTAATGAAATGCCTCTGAATTTGAAAGTATTTTCAGACAGCTCTTTCTTATGAATAAAAATATAATGTTTATGTTAATGTTAATATGTAATACTTTATGGTTGTGATGATATAATAATTGGAAAGCATTCAAATTAAAATTATTTTAAATTTATGCTTTATATTTTTGTATAAAAATATATCAAATTTTAATATTAACATTTTCCCATAGTAACTAGTGTATAGTTTTCATTAGTTTTAAATTGTAAAGATTTTACAAAATGTAAAAAAATATTTTTGATAAATTGAAACAAGAATAGCCATTCACTTAAGAAAAATAATCATAAATAGCAATAAATTTATCAAAATTATTTGCTGTGTTAGTTTTGTTTGTTAATTATATTTTATTTAAATTTCATAGAAATATATTAATTAAATATTAATTAGTTTAGTAGTAATTAATATTAGAGATATACTAGTTTTTATATTTAAAATGATACAGGCTCCAAATAATCACAAAAACAAATATTTACATTAAACATGATAAATAATTTATAATTGATAACATATAGAAAATGTAGTCTCTAATATATAATTGTCAATAACAGAAAATGAATTAATATTTATCTAATTTATAACAACTTTTTTTAATAGAATCCATGATCAATATTTAAAAGCAATAATATAAACTATAAAATTACAGAAATATTTTAAATGATACTATATTAAGTAAAAATTCATATTTTCATTATTGCATAAAACTAAATTGTAAAATTTGTATTCAGATAAATTATTACTAGTA
Source organism: Androctonus mauritanicus (assembly GCA_011317285.2). Taxonomy (NCBI): domain Eukaryota; kingdom Metazoa; phylum Arthropoda; class Arachnida; order Scorpiones; family Buthidae; genus Androctonus; species Androctonus mauritanicus. Next base: position 4,247 of record WUQG02215749.1, read on the forward strand.
GATTTGAATGATTAATAATAATAAATATACTAAAAGTTTATTACAAAAAAAGAAATATAAAAAAGTTATAATACCATACATTTTATTAATATAAAAGTTTCTGTTGCAATAAAATATTTTAAAAATATAAATCTAAATATTAAAGGAAAATTAATTTTAATTAATAAATTTTTAAATTTGCTATTTACATCTTTCAAAATAATTTATAAATATCAAATGGAATTTTTAATAATTAGAAATAAATTGTTACTGCTATAGTTATCATCTGTTATTCAATAATTAAATTGTAGTTTGATTATTTTTTTAATAGGGGAAAAAACTTATCTTAGGATTGAATTTCAAACTTTTGGGTTAATATCTCAATATCAAATCAATTAAACTTACCTGGACTAGATATCCCTATAGATTATTGCCATGTTAATTAAATTAATTTAGAATTCTGTCTATCATTAGAATTCAATTTTAGTTAGTTTTTTCCATTATAGTTTGATACGTTTCAATCATATGTATTTAAAAAATGAAATCATGCCAATTTTCATGCTATAACTTAATGGAAATAATGTTATTTAAATGAATAAAAAAATTAATATATAATTTATTTTTAGTTTAAATTGCAATATATATATATTATATTTTGTATGTAAAACTTATAATCTTCAGAATCTATTGAAGTTTATAATATGTTCTGTGAACTTTGAAATTATGGAAAGTTTTTGGTTAGTATGATTTTTGCTGTATTCTTGAAGTTTTTAACTTAATAAAAAATCTATTCATCAGACACAAAAAAGATTTTGTTAATTTTATTAGAAATAATGCTAATTTATATGATTATATGAAAATTTCATCTCTGATCAAATTAATATAGTTTTTAAATTCACTGTGAGTCCAGTTGTAATATATTTTATTAAAGTATTTGTATTATACTTTTAAATATACAATTGTTTTTTTTATATATACATTTTTTATTACAGTTGTATTATATTTTTACATATATGAATATATTTTATTATATATTAGTGGTAATTGGTTTTGGTTTACTCATTTTTATATTGATGAAGTCTTGCAATGTTTCATCAGCAATAAGTAAAAATGATATTTTAATATTGCCAATAATACACACAAAATAAATAAATGTATATATATATTTACACACATATATACACTCAATCCCTGACTTATATAGATCCAACATGTGTAGATTTATACTTACATAAGATTAATTTTAGTTAATGAGCAGGGTCTGAACCCATATTCCTCCTGAAAAAACTGAGTTGTGGGATTCAGAATTGAATCTGGATCCTCCAAGATAGTAAGTGACTGTTTTATCATGCAATTTACGTGCTTATTCTTTAAATGTAATTATTTTTAATGTTAAATCTTCATGATCAATTAGTTCTGTATAATGTATGCTCTGACATACATATATATTTTTGATTTACATATGGTTTCATTGGATGATCCATTTACATAAGTAGGGACTGCCTATATAAATAAAATATTTATTTCATATCTGAATAACTAAGTGAATAATATAGTAAACTGTAAAATCTAGTACTTTTAGGGATTAAGAAGTGATATTGTCTAGAGTATGTTATCAGTCATGAATTAATGTATATTATAAATGGCAAAGTAATGAATTATATATATATATGTTTCTGCATGAATTGTTTGGGCACTTCTAGATATGCTAGGATCTTAAAATTTTGCATGGACATAGGACTAACTTTAGACCTTCCAGAAAATTATAAATTTGTGAAATTCTGATGGAATTAATGATGTCAATTGAATATCTGTATCTATATATGTTCTCAATTTGTTCCTACACTTTTTGACCACTCTGGACCAAATTATACATAATTACTTTCTAGGATCCTGCACAAAATATAGGCTATATATCATTATTAAAATTAGATTTATATTACATCTTGAAACAAAGAAAGTAGTTTTTGAAGCCTCACCTCTATTTTACATAATGAATCAAACCTCTTATCTGAGGTCAAGTTGTTATTCTTTGAAAGAATACTTGACTTAAAGATTTTTATACTTCTAGTTCAAATTAGTTATTTATATTATAAATAATCTTGAAATTTATTGATATTTAAAATAAAATGAAGCATGCACATTTATAATAAGTGTAGTTGATGATGTCATACATGACAGCATAGGAAATTGCAAGAGAATAGCAAAACAAACAACAAGCGAATGAGTCTTCTCAAGAGAGAAAAATTAAACTGATTGGTGATAGATTGAACCACAGTCAATCATTGAGAAATAAAGCACTTCTCGTTTAGGACCAGATAAGATATTCTACAAAGAGAATATCTTATCTGGTCCTAAACGAGAAGTGGAATTTATAAGAGAAAAAGTTTTACTATATTTTAGATGAGAAGTTTAAAAATAAATATAAAATTAATTCATATTTAAATCTAAACCTTTATAAAATACAACAAATTGCTCAGGCAATTCTGGTATGGGTTTGTCAGTCAACTATAAATAAATTTAGTAAATATCAAAATCAGAGTTACTATTAGAAATAAGTATATAGAATAGAAATCTGATAAAAATACAGATTTCTAATCAGCATATTTATTTGATAAATTCAATTAATAAAGTTTGAGATAAATATAATAAGGTTCCTTAAAAATGAATGCTTTAATTATATTAAATGAATTGTAAATTTATCTCAAAGGTATATTAAAATATGATAAAAATTACATAATATTTATAATTATGATCAGAAATATTCAACTATACTTTATATAATGTATTTGAATATTTCTGATTATTATTATTATTTTTTTTATGAAAATTTTTAATTATTATTTTTTTTCGGGCTCATGTTCTAATTTTGTAATTCTTAGAATATTTAGATAGAATAATATTTTCATTAAAAAAATATTATTTTTTCTAATTAAAATTTTTTAAATTATATAATCAATAAATTTTTTGTAGTCTATTTAGATAATAGGCTTATTTTATTTGCAAATTTAGAATACAGGTCAACTCTAGTTTATAAGGCCCTAGTTTTAGAAGCAAATATAATCAAAAATTGATTATTTGCTGAATATATACAGTAGAAATCCCTATGCAACTTTATGCAGCTGCAAAACTGCATAAACTTGCATAGGAATTTCTATAACGATACTAATTTTTGCTAATCTTTAATTAAAAAGAATATTAAAAACTGGAAATATAAAAAATATCTTCAAAAGTTGATATCTACCATGTTTTAGCAATTTCATAAAGGATTCTTTACAAAACATACATTAATCATAATAATTCAATACAAGAATTAATCAGAAACAAATGATATAATATGGTATTGCATGTTTCATCAAAAACAAAAAAAACCATTTGAATTCATTGAAAATGCTATTTTGTAATGTTCATTGAAAAGCAAACATCAATATTTGTCTTCTGGGTCACCAAATAATAAAATACTAAATAGCAGTTATTAAGTGGCAGGGCATTCTACTGCTCTCATGGGCTGCATATCACTGGTGAGTCAACTGGAAAATTGAATAATGTGTTCAACAAGCCAGATCTGAATCTTTTCTGAAAAATTTAGAGGTCCAGGACCTGAAATTGAATTTGAATATTCCAGATAAACAACAATATACCAGTTTTCACGAATTGTAAATTTTTATAACATTTCCACACTAGCAACCAGCTTCTTTAAGCTTTCTCTAAAAACACTATGTTATTTAGAATGTTTTATAAAAATTAATGTCAAGTATAGATATTATTTTATTGTCAATTATATAATTAGATGATATTTCAACATATTTCAATAAAAAATTGCCAAAATTTTTTAGGCTGAGGAATGCATTATAATTGTTTTAGTAGAAGTTAATGACAATTTTCACTTAGATTTATGAATATATTTCAAGAATGCATTGATCTGATAAATTGGGATTAAAGTGTAATTTATTATTTTCAGCTTAATAATTAAACATTAGTAACACATTTAATAAAAAACAATTTTTTTTCAAATTCAAAAAACTAAGCACTATAAGCAAGCAACAGTTTTATTTTCTGTATAACGTTTTCGGACTTTCATTTCAGTCCCTCGTCAGTACATGGCTACCACATGCTATACAAAATCTATAGAACAGAACATACTATTTCATTTGAAATAGTATGTTTGTAAAATCTATAGAACAGAACATACTATTTCATTTGAAATAGTATGTTCTGTTCTATAGATAGTATGATGAATAGTATGTTCTATTTCAAATGAAATAGAACATACTATTTCATTTGAAATAGTATGTTCTGTTCTATAGATTTTGTATAGCATGTGGTAGCCATGTACTGACGAGGGAGTGAAATGAAAGTCTGAAAACGTTATACAGAAAATAAAACTGTTGCTTGCTTATAGTGCTTAGTTTTTTGAATTTGAGATAAAAGCAAGTTGTACCTTGAAACTTATAGACAATTATTTTAAAATTATAAAATTATTTAGTTTGAATTTTTAAGAAAATTAATAAGAATGAGCATCTTAGATATTTGTTTTTATAATTGAATATAATACTGGAATTGAATGTTGAAACAATTTTATCTACAAATATAATCTGTAGATAGTATAATTTGATCTTGATGAAATGTCAGTATTGTCAGTCAGCCATTTCTAATGATAGCAAATAACATATAACATGTGCGTATATTTGTTGGAAATAAGATGCTGTTTCCTTGTTTTAAATTATACTGTTGATTAAATATTAAAATAAATTTTGAAGTAAAAATTTTATTTATTTTAAGGAAACTTTAATTAATGCTGTTTTAAATGAAGATGTAAGAAAAGTAAGAAAATTGTTAGACACTGGACAATCATTTAATTATGTTAATCAGGCAAGAAAATTTACAATATTTTATTATTTATAAAAATTTGATTTTTATCAAACTTAATTTATAATTTTCTATTATATATATTTTATAATATAATAATTGAAATTTACACAAAATTCAATTCCTGAATTACATAGATCCAACATACTTAAGATTATATTTAGGCAATGAGCCAGACCTGAACCCAGACCCTTTCAGAAAAACTGGAGGTATGGGACTCTGAATTGAATCTAGATCCTTCAAGATGGTCAGCAACTGCTTTACCACATGAATTTGTGGTTATTCTTCAAATATAACTATTTTTAGTGTTAAATAATTGTGACTTGCATTAATACTATATAACATATCCTTCAATATATGTATATTCTGATTTATGTAGTGTTTCGTGGAACAATCCATCTATGTAATTCAGGGACTGCCTATATTTCAATTTATTTTATGTGGTTCATTGGCTATTGATTACCTGTACAAATATATGATTTTATAAATAATTAATTTGGCATTTAAAACCATAAAAATAATTTACTTTATCAATAATTTTAACGTTTAGACAATTAATTAAATTTAGAAATAATTTGGAGAAAATCATTTATAATTATATAACTTTTTATGATTTCTAAATTTAATTATTTTCTAATTATTAAAATTATTGATAGAGGAAATTATTAATATAGACTGAGATTTCCAATCCAAAATGTTCTGAAATCTGTAACTTCACTTTCTTGGCAGGGAGCTCTCTGGGCTAGGCCTATGATACATTGTACTGTGAAAGATGACTCAATACTACACATGCAGCCATAGCACACAGTTTTGATTCAGTAAACTGTCAAATGTTATTAGTGCAAATTGTCTGTGATTACATATTTTCTGTTATGTTGTTTATATATTGTTAAAAATGTCAGAAAAATCTGGTAATGAATTTTTCTCATATCTCTTTAACTTCACCAAATCATGTATTGTAAAATCCAGAAAAATTCAAAGTTCAAAAACATTTTTGATTCCAAGCCTTTTGGATTAAGGATACTCAATCTGTAATTAAATTTAGGTGAAATTTTAGATGATTACATGCCAAAACTAATTATTCTCTATTGGAAAATCTTTTAAATAAACATAGCTATATTTTTTTAATAATTAAAAATTACTGTATTTTTGTCTTCTGATTTCAAAATAACCAATTCATATTCAACGATTTCATTGTTTAATAATTTGTAAATTTATATTTTTATATTATGACTAAAAAATTTTAATTCTGATAAGTCATAAATGGCTAATAATAGTTCATTATCTGACTTATCAGAATTAAAATTGTTTAGTCATAATATAAAAATGTAAATCTACAAATCATTAAATAATGAAATTATGGAATATGAACTGCATGTAGAGTATTGATACATATAAAAATTAATTTATTTGGATAATTTTTTGCTAATAATTATTATAATAAAAATCTAAATGTAGTTATAAATCAAATTGCATTGAAATTATTTTATTTTGTATTATTAGGATAATAAGAATATCCTACATTTAATGATATCATCAAAAGACATGGAAGGAAAAGAAAAATTTAAATTTCAGAAAGAATTAGATAGACAGAATATAATATATATGATATCTGATTCTGGTGTGAATTTTGAATTAACCGATAAGGTTAGTAATTCAGTAAAATTAACAATTTTTATAGATTTTCTTAAATACTACTTACTTTAAAAAATTTTTATATGTTTTATGTAAGAAGTAAATATTTATCCTAAATATAATGCATATACAGTATATTAGACACTACCTGCTCATATAAATTAGTGAGTAACTCCTTTCATGGATCTACAGTGATCCTTGGAGTGTCACTAGAAAAAATTTCTTCAAAAACATATAGGAAATCATTAGATAGTGGCCATTATTAGGTTACTGTGCTTCCTGCAGAGTTTGTCTTTTTAGAAGAACTACAATTTTAATTTAATTTTTAATCTATTAATAATCATTGCCATGATGACATATGTAATAATGGATGAATCACAAAATACTAATAAATGTCAACATCACACATTATGTCATTATGACTTCATAGTTTAGTAGTTTATGATGATATCTTGATATCTATGTTGGATAAATTAACATTAAAATTGAACACATAAAACCAATAGATTCCAATGTATTTTGCTGTACTGATGTCATCACAGTCCTGATGTGACATACCATGACTTAACAATGGATGATATAATAATGCGATACATCACATAGATGTCATCATCATGGTAACATGACAATATTGAGACATATTGGTGGTATTAGGAATCAGTTAAACCATATTATATCTGCTGACATTTAGTGCCATCTATTGGCAATAATATAAACTGCAGTTTTTATTTTTATTCGTTAATTTTTAAATTGACTAATAATACAAAAAATTTTGGCTGTTTTCAGAAATATGAGAATTAAACCTTTCTAATGAAACTCCATTTATAGGAATTAGTACAGTGATTCAAGTGCAAAAAGGATATCCACACATCTAGCCTTTCATGTTTTACTATTATATTAATATTTATATTACAATTGAATATAAATAAAACAATTCATAATTCTTATTACTGCATTTATATAATTTATTTTAAATATTTTTTTCTTATATTTATTTTTTTGAAATTATTTTATATATAATCATAATAATTATATATAATTATTTCTACAATATATTTTGTTCTACATAATTAGAGAATTGTGATAAACCACATATAACACAATATTTTTGAGTTTTTGTGATGGGAAAAACCCTGCTATTATGTTGGCTGTAATTTTTCAATATTTCATTTTTTCTAATGAATCTCTGTTGTTGACCTACTAGTTGTTATGCAAAAAAGAATTATTGGGAATCTCTCTGTTTTATGATCTGTTTAATTTAAAGGAGCATTTTTAACAGAGTTTCAAAAATGCTTATCTCTATACCATGAAATTTACAAAGATGTAGTAAGTAAACGTAAACTAATCCAGATTATTGATCTTTTTAATCCATTCACTGTTTATCATTGTAGAATCTACAAGTATGCAAATAGGGTCATGCCAGCAAATATGTGTAATTCAAATTTTTTAATCATTTTGAATTTTACAGAACAATAAAACATGCTTGGAATTAGCTGTAGACCATATGGATGTCTCTATGTGTGAAATTCTGTTGCAGTGTGGTGCTGACATGTTTGCTGAAACAATGGTGAATTTTTTTAATATATCAATTATAAATAAATATTATTTTGCATGCTGCATGAAAATTTAATTTCTATTTTCTTAAATGATCACAAGAATGATCATGCATTTTTCAGGATGGTATTAGTATTTTTGACAAAGTTCTGGGTTTAGGAAAATCATCTGATGATAAAAATATTAAAAAAATTGTTAAAATTTTCCAATCATATCAGGTAAGAATATGTAATTTGAACATGATAATTTTTAGTAATTAGCATACTCAAAATATAATAATAATTTTTTAAATTTTAATATCAATAAACTATTATTCTATTTTCTACTTTATTTATTTATTTATTTATTTTAATTAAAATTTTAACTTTTGTTATGAATTCTATTTTCAAACATTTTAAATACAAATGAACGTTTTTGAAATATTTAAGTAAATAAATGAAAGATTGCTTTTAATATTTTTAGTATTCATTCAGTCAAAACAAGCACACATTAGATGGATATAAAATGTTTAATAAGACTTCAGAAGTATTTTTATTCATTTACATCTAATCTACATCAATTTTGTAACAATATAAAACATGAACTTTATATTATTACTAGTATCTATAACTATCTGTATGTCATGTGATATACACCATGACACATCAATTGCAAAATGTTGAAAACATTTTTAACAGTTCAGAAATAAACACTATGAGCAAGTATTGCAGCAACATTTATTTTCCGTATAGCGTTTTCAAACCTTTAGTTCAGTCCCCTTCAGTACATGACTACCTCTATTACATGCTATACAAAATATATCATTATATATTTTGTATAGCGTGTAATAGAGGTAGCCATGTACTGAAGAGGGATTGAACTAAAAGTCCGAAAACGTTATATGGAAAATAAATGTTGCTGTAATACTTGCTTATAGTGCTTATTTTTGAACTGTTGAAATTAAAGCAAGTTGTGTCTTTAAACTTATGTAAACATTTTTTAAATTATATAAAATTTTTTCTTCCTATCCTTTCCTAGTTAATATTTATGCAGAATATTATTGATTAGAATCTATTTTCATAATTTTAAAGAGTATGAATTTTTGATTTATTCAAAAAAATAATTATATGATGGCATTGATTTCAATATAATATTTTTTTTTTTGAAAAAATTTAGAGAATATAGAAAATTTTTCAGAGAATATAAAAATTATTTATTAAAATATGGAAAGTCTTTACAATAGTATAAGTGAGTAATTAAACAAACAAAATTATAAATTTATATTATTTTATAATTAAAGTCTTGTAATATATTTGAATAGTTTTTTTTTATTATAAGTTTAATAAAAATTTTAATTTTTATAATACCAATTATGATTAAACTGTTTTTTAAATACAGATAGTTTTTATGCATACTTCTTTCATAATTAATAAGAAAGAAAAATAAAGAAATATAACCACTTTAAATTTTAAAAATATTTCCAATCTTTGATTATATTATTATTAATTTTTTTGCAGTTTTATTTATACTTATTATGCTATAAAAAATAAAATTTCCTTTTAAGAAAAATTCATCAAATAATTTTCTCTTCATGAATTTAATAAATTTATGTAATTTTGCTTTCTTTTTTGATAGCCTGGATTATGGAAAGCAGTTGAATCAAATTCCATTAATGATGTAAGAAGATTAATAAATCTCTGGTGTAAAACTGATCTAATAAAAGTAAATGATGATGATGATTATATTAAATCAATTTCACTAAAATTTTTAAAAAATTACTTTTAATTAAAAAATATTTTTATAATTTATGTTATAATATTTTAAAGAACAATAAAACATTACAAGAATTAGCAATAGAAACAGGAAATGAAGAGATAATTGGTTTAATATTTAGTATTCATCCCACCATGGTGAGTTATCAATCATCTAATATATGTAAATTATATTCATATGAACTTTTCAGAAAACTTTCTGAATTAAAAAAAAAATTCAATTAAATTTAAAATATTTTTTCCTATATAAGATATTTTTATAAGCTATATATAAAGTAGAGCTTAGAACAGCAATTCTCAACCTGTGGGGCATGTCTCAGGTTGAGAATCGCTGAGTCATTGTAATAAATAAATTTGAGATTATTTTATATTGTAAGTAAAAAAAATCTCATTGTGATTTTATGATGTATATGAGCTTGTAAAATGTTGGTGTAATATTTTATGCAATACAATTTATTTTTTTTTATTATTATTTTTAACAATTATTTTGTGAATAGGGGTACTATTGTTATTCTTATGCATTTCTTGAAATGCAAAAGGAAAAATGTACTGCCAATTTTTGATCATTTCATTCTTTGATTTGTATATATACAGATTAGTATTTCATTAAATGACCAGAGAAAAATCGATAATGCATTAATAATCTGATTTAATGACTTATAATTTGTCCAAACATATTCAGATTTGCATTATTTCAATGCTTGCTTATAATATATAAATAAATATTTTTTTTATTTGTATATTTTTAACAATATTTAATACCTTAAACTGCTATATAAAGAACAATCAAAACATAGAATATCAACTGTTATATTATTAAAAAATAATGTCTTTATTTCATACTTATTATGCTCATGTGAAGTTGAATAGCTAAGAAATTGTGATAGAGAAGGCAGAAATCAAAAAATATTTTTTATTGATGAAATGTTTTAATTATGCAAAATATTCTGATTTTTTTCATTATAATGCAAGATTAAGGATAATATATTCTGAAAACTTTTTAAAAGCTGTTGAAATATAATTTCATTTTCTTAAAAATTAAGTACAAATTTTAAATGGGTAAATTTTATATAAAAATTGAAATGAGAAGATTAATTTTTTGTAATTATCTTATTTATTTCTGTTTCAACCTCTCTACTTTCTTCAAAATTATATATTATTTTAAACAGCACTTCGGTAGGAAAATTTTACTTAAAAAATTTTATTCCATTACCTTATTTATTGTTAAGTGAAAAATTTGTGATATTCACTAAAAAGTAGGTTAACCCTTTTACCTCATTATACTTATGTTTTGAATTATAAGCTAACTGAAAAAAGAAGAGAATGGTTATTTATACAATATTTTATAAACCAAAATTTTTTATGTCAACTATACCTACCATGATAGAATTTTGCCATCTTAAATGATTTATAATTTGATTAATCATCATAAATTAATAAATTTTCTTTATTTCAGAAATTAATACATCATGTTTTAGCTTCAGATATTAAGAAAGTGAAATTTCTAATGGAAACTTCACCTAATAATTTACTTCTTGATCTTAGAAACATGGTAAAAATTATTTTATAAATTTAAAATAATTTTATCAAGTTTTAATTAATAATAATAGAATTTTTTTCAGAGTCATAATGGTGCACCAATATTATATTTTGTTTTACAACAGAAAGATGCTGAAATGGTAAAATTATTTATTGAAAATGGTTGCCACATTTACACAATTATGAGAGATAACGAAGGTGTAAGTTTTAATTTTATTGTTAAATTAAAGTTAAATTTCTGGTTAGATTTATGTCACATATTTTATTGTAGTGTGATATGCCAGTCTTTTTTGCTGCCTTAAAACATGATGTTTCAGTCCAAATAATTAAAGCATTGCTTCCACATTGCAAGCCTTTACAAGAAGAATTGTTATCTAGGCTATTATATAAGGTATATGAAATTAATAAACAACTATTTAAAATTATTTCTTAATTCTTATTTCAATAAAGATTACATACAGGGCAAGACTGTATTAGAAATAGCTTTAGAAGAAAATGTTTCATTAGAAGTTTTTAATGTATTGATTGACAGAAGTGGTGCTGTTCTCATTTCAAAAAGAAACATGGTAATAATGTCAGTTAAATTCTTATTTGATTAATTATTAGTTTTATTGATTTTATTTATTTTGTTTACAGTTTAATGAGACTGTAAGAGATTTAGCATTAAAATCAAATAAAATAAATTTTGTAGATGTTATTGATACAGTAAGTTGAAAATTAAACAATTTTCTATAAATTTAATAATTCTAGCATCTTGGTTTTAAGTTTCTTAATATAATTGATATATAAAGTAAAAGTATTCATAGAATGTTGCCTTATGGATTTTGGAACCTAAAACATATCCAAATCGAAGACAAATCTTAGCATTACATGGATATCAGCCTTTATTAGAAGTAAAATGTCAAGTAAGAATATTTTTAAATAAGATTTAATTTTATGTAAACATTATTAATGGTAAAATAAATTTATTACAGAATGGAAATAAAATTGCTGAATGTCTTTCAAATGATGAATTTATAAAACAACTCACTAATTATCAGGTATTTATTTTACAATCATTATTTTTTAATTTTTCAAAATATATTAAATTTCTATATACATATGTATCTCAAAATTATTAATCATTGTACTGGAAAATGATTATTCAATTAAATTTTATCTTAATTCTTGAACTGAAATATTAGTTTATTAATCATAATTAGAAGTATCAGTTTCTCGGGCAGTTTACTGTTTTTAGAATTCTAATGTTATTTTATTTTTCTTTCCATAAAGAAAAAAATAATACGTTTTGAATTTATAATTTATTAAATATAGTTTGGATCAAAATAAAACTGAAAAAAATGAGAAATATAAACATAGCCTATTTGAATTTTGTAGTTTGGCTTATTGAGAGTATAATCTTAATTTTAAAATTTTTTAAAATGAATTTCACAAAACTTTTCTTATACATTTGTTGTTGATCTATCCAGTGCCATGTATATATTGTTTAAATTTAAATATATATTGTCATATATTACCAAAGCATCTTGGTTTAACAAGATGGCCTGATCATAACAAGAAAGCTGTGATGAAATGCATCCATAACTAATATAATAACTGATAATGAACTTATATCTTTCTTGTGAAAATTCCTGTTGTAAATAAAGACAAAGAATCTTAATATTTTTAAGGATCATGTTCAAATTAAACTAAAAGCTTTTATTTTAATAATAAATTTGAATTGAAACAAATATTAATTTGTATTTTCTTTATATATAATTGTATCAAGAATATCAAATTATATGTGGTTAGTTTATTTATATAGTAATACAAAAATTTTTGACAATATATATATGACATCATAATTTGATTCTCGTAAATTTCATTGATTGCACTCACATTTTTATGAACTGGCTACTTATAATCAGTGCCTACTGCTGATTTATAAGTTCCATACACATTACAAATATTTTATATTTAAACACTGGCACAACTAGAAGGTTAATACTTTTATGGAATTAACCTGCTAATTGTGTTAATGTTTGAATAATTAATAAAGCAGAGAAGGATAAAGAATTTTAAAAACATTTCAAATTTCAAATAATATAAAACATGAATAAATATGTTTCACAATTTTTATAGTAAAATTTTGTCTAATAATTTGAAATTTATAGTTTCTTTTATTTAATAGTAGTAATAATTTTTTTTTATATCTTCAATTCAAATGCTAGAGACAAATTTGTGATTGTTATGTTTAATATTTATTAAAAGTATGTTTTGGTCCAATCTTAGAAAAAGATTTTTTTTATTGGAGTAATATCAATTAAATATAAAGTAATTTGTGGTTCAGTTTTAATAATAATAATTTTAATACTATAATGTTTCAAAATTTAGGATAATATCCATTACCACTATCTTAAAACATGATATAAATATAATTATTTTTATTTTAGAATCAAATTCAACTTCTTGCAGAAGCTGTGGAAAAAGGAGATTCTGTTGCCTTTAATAATTTGTGTGTTCTTCCTAACAATGATATATTCAATTGTTGTCTGTCCTGGGAAGGAAGACTAGTTGTAAATATTTTGAAAATTTTATAAAATTAAATTCAAACTTACATAGCTATTTTTCTCTATTTTGTTATTTTACTTACAGGGTGATTACTTACCATTGTTACATCGAGCTGTTCTTTTTAACCATCCACATTTAGTAAAAGCCATATTGATGCTTAAATCACCACACCAGTCTATCGATACATTATTTGATCAGGTTTTTAGTTTAATTATTGAATTAGATATGTCATGTTTTGTTTATTAAAAGAATTTTTTTTAATTCATTTATTGGTAACTACAGTAACAAATTAATGTTTCATTAATAATTATTTTAAAATTAAAATAAGTTCAAATAAGTTAAGTATATATAAAAATTGCATTAATAAACTGTTTTAATAATTTCAAATTAATTAATATGTTTAAAATTAGAAGTTAAGGTTTGTTCAAATTTGCATTTATGAATTTGAATTATCTGTTTAAAATTATTTAAAAAAAATATATTGTTTAAATATCATTAACATTTATGATATAGTCGTATTTTTTATATTTTTAATTTTATTTTCTAGCATAATCGAACTGCTTTACATTATGCATATGCAATACCAGAAGCAGATGAAATAAGAAAACTTTTATTAAATTCTGGATGTTCTGAACATGTTTTAGATAAAGTAAACAATTTTATTAAATTATTATTAAAAATACTAAAGAATATTCATATGTAATTTTAATTTTATAGAATGGGAAGGAACCTTTGGATTTCAGGGATAAAGCATGTACTAAAGCAATGAATGAACTTCTTAAACGTTTAAAAAATAAAGTATCAAAGCTTGTTAATAATTTTTTAATATTTAAATGAAAATATTCCTAATATCTGATTCTTTTTTTATATTTATGTACTTAGGAATATAAATTGAGTGAACCTGATCCATGGCAAAGCAATGATGAGCAATGTTCAGTAGAATATACGTCAGAGCATAGAAATGATATTTGTGATGCTTCTTTTCAGAATTGTCATAACTGTGATTTACAATGTGAAAATGAACTTGAATTAGAAAATCATGCTAGATATTGCAATATTTTATAAAAAATAAGATTTTCCAAATGCAAATTAAAAAGTTTATTTTTTAAATGAATTATCAATATCTTTTTTATATTAAAATTTATTAAAATTAGATAAATAAAATACAAACAACAGTGAATTAAAGAAAAATTAATAAACAAAACTCCACATATTAAGCAATATAATACTTAAATTTTAATACATTATTTTTTAGAAAAAAATTCAAATTCACTTAGAACATTGAGAATTCATTGAAATCATTGATGTTTTGGATTATTTATTAACTTATCACAATTAAATATGACAACTATAGTAGTACTTATTTTGAAGTAAGATATTGAATAATTTTCCAGAAAATTAAATTAAATATAAGAGTGAGACACATTTAGATATCTACAATCCTATTTTTTGGAGAAAATATAACATAAATAGATGAGGAACATAAATAAGTATGAAACAACAAAGAATATAATATAAGAATATAAAATAAAAAGAAACAGATTTTATGCATAAAAGTAAGAATGTAAGAAAAAATTTTTGCCATTTGTTAATATTGAAATTTTATGCAAATGCAAAGTTCTATTCCTAAACAAGGAAAAGATCAATTAGCAACTCAATCCTTCGAATCCTTCTTTATAAATTAAATGAATGTATTATTGGGTGAGATAGTACTTCCAATTTTTGGTATACAAGTCTTTTCTTGCATCATACCTCTTAGGTTTAAGAGAGTTGAAAAAGTGGAGTAAAGATACTCAATAATCTGAAAATGAAAGAATAACTTATTAATGCATTTAAATTTTTCTAATTAGATATTGATTTTCAAAAATTTTTTTTGATAAAATTTTAAAATGGATGCAATGCATTGAAAAATAAAAGTTTAAAAATCATCATTTGAATAATTTAAAGTTTCAAATTTTATGCACATTTATTAAAGAAAATTGGGGTAGTTGTGTAATCAGTTTAATAAATTTAATTTTGACAAAATATCGAAAAGCTAATTCTAATATATTAATTCTTAAAACGCATGGATTTTAATTATTTTTCGAACAAAATTTTTTATTTGTATTTATATTTTATACAATAGACCTATATACTTGAGCAAATTATGGAATTTATAGAAAAATAATAGTTATATTTGATTAAATTGTAACCATTTGATTTATATGAAAATTACATTGGCAGTCATATCATAAAATGCTGTTTAATTTATTATATATATATTTTACACAGAAAAATATTTGGAATATTTTTCGTTTTAACTATAATGCATTCTTTTGTTCCCAAATATTGAAGTTGTATGAAAAAATCTCTCATATTTCATATATAGTACCGAAAGCAATGACAAAGACCATGTACTGTTGTGGGAAGAGTTGCTATAAAACAACTAAAAGTGAACATGAAAACTAATAAAATCAATATAATTAATTTCGATAAATTAAAATAAGCTAAAGTAAGCTCATTTTTAATGTGACATTTAATATTTCTGTTTTGGGAATGATTATATTATCATCAATTAAAATGTTTGATATGTCTAATCAGAGAGTTTGACCCCACATGATCTCTATCTTTCTAAGCCACTGCCAGAAAAAATAAATATATGTATATATATTTTAATTCTTCACTTCCTTATTCAAATTATGACATTTCGTTATTCTAGTCAACTCTACAAGTAAAAAATATTTAGTTAAAATATATCACGGAAATTATTCCGTATCACCATCCATCCACATTTCTATACATTAAACTGAAATGTATTGAAAAAGTGTTATATTAATTAATTTATTAATAGTTTTAAGTTTTTAAATAATAAAACTTTTAAAACACATTTTAATTTATAACATCATATACCGACATGTTTTATTGTTAAGTTATTACGACATTAGAAACGGCGAAATCTGCTATTGAACATCAGAATGAAGAGAACCATTACCATTTATACTGTATTACATCGATGAAAATTTCAAATAGTTTTAGCTTATTGCAATTGCGATCAATAAAACACAGACTAGAATTTTGATAAAGTTGAAATTTACATCGACACACCAATTTAATTTTCATATGAACTGCCAATTTAATTTTCATATAATAGGTATATATATATATATACAGGGTTAGCAAGAAATAAGTTCCCCACTTCAGAGTACTCTAGAATGCGTTCTACAGGTCCAAATGAGATAAAATTTGAACTACAAATAATTCAAATGATGCGCTTGACATTTATTAAAAAAAAATTAGTACAAAAATATGCCGATAGGTGGCGCTGGAATAT
>WUQG02215860.1:0-21433 GCA_011317285.2 Androctonus mauritanicus
TAATAAACATTAGTAGTTAGAAATCTATAAATTTTGGCATTTACAATTTATGACCATTCTGATTTACAACAGTGAGATTTGAAACCAAACTCAGTCATAAGTTGAGAACTATCTGTATTTGTTTTGTTTATACCATACCCTATACTTATGGTATAAATAAATGAAACACAGATATGATTTAGTATACTTAAGTTCTGTAATTAAAATATCATGACTTATACATTTTCATATTGTTTAAACTTACCAATTGATTATTCTTTGATACATCACTTGGATTTAAAGCAGACAAATCAATAAGATCAGGTCTGTATCTATGAATGATAGCACAAAGGGCCATTCCATTTTTCCAAGATGAAGTCATATCTGTTATTTTGATATCATCATGTAATGCTACTTGTTTTTGACACCATACTAAAAGAGCATCTGGATGAATAGCATAATCTGAAATTAAAATAAAATCTATGAGATAAAAATAATTTCATCCAAAAAAAAAAATAATAATAATAATAATAATAATATTTAAGATTACCTCGCCTCTTTCGCTTTCTTGGAACATCTTGTATAATATCTGGTAATTCATCTTTGATTTCTTTATCAGTATCATACAAAGGTCTTAACTGAGCAGGTAAAATTGCATGTGTTACCAAGTTTGGATAACGAGTTGAAGGATTAAGTGTATTCTGATTAAAATTTTTATTTAAATTTTCAGGTGTTGTTTGTGCTAATAATCTATAAATACTCTCTCTTTCCGACAAAACCTGGAATTTTTAATCCATTTAAATATGTTATTAAAAAATATCAGTTACTTATATTAGTATACTGTATATACTTGTAATGGTGTCATTTTTCCAGATGCCCAACTCCTGATCATCCAAGCAGCATCTAATGCACTCAAAAAACCTCTTGCACAGCCAGATCCCGTAGGCCAAAAAGGCTAGAAAAATTTCTTTTAAAATAAACTAATAATTTCACTATATAATTATATAATTTAATAATAATACTTTTTTACCTCCAACAGACTATCTCCAACTAATCCTTGTAATAATTTATAACCATTTCTTTCAATAATCCTGCTTGCATTTTCTGCAGCATACATTGAAGTAAAATCAAACATTGCTACATCAGCTTGACCATAATGATTTACAGCAAAATCAGTACTGGGAAGTTGATAATTTGTACTGAAATTAGCTGCATCTCTAGCGTAATCCATCAAAGCTTCCCTATCAATATTCTCAGATGATAAGAGTCTTGCTGTATCATTATAATCCTAATTATGTATAAACAATATTCAAATCATTTAAAAACAGAATTTTTTTAAAAAGTTTTCAAAATAACAAAAATTAAAAATAAGTAAAATAGATATAGTTAAAATTATGATTATATTATTAGTTTTCTAAAAACTGTTTCAATTTTTTTCAAGTTTTATAAATTAAATTTAAGAAGGGATATATTAAAATTTCATTTAATTCAGAAAAAATTTTTAACCAGAAAATATTAAAAATTTAGTATTTAAATTTCAGTTAATACATCTAAAAAAAATGATCTTTAGAAGATAAATTTTATTCCAAAAAATAAATTTTTGAAATGAATTTATAAAACAAAACATTTTGTTTCATAGAATTCAATCTGTAATAAAAATGCAAACTCCTTACTGTTCCTGAGATAAATTTTTCTATTTATCAAAATATGAAAGTTGAAATGTTAAATTATTTCTAAGATTGTTTCTTAAACAAAAATCACTTCAGGAAATTTACTTTTAATACATTAAGAATCTAACAGAGGAAACTGATTAAATAAATTTTAAGTATTATACTGAATAACAAGAATTCAGATTGATACTATAGGCATAGTTTTTACTGATTATATATTTCCAATATACTTGAAAGTGATTGCATTTTTCTTTGCTCTCTAATGTATCTTCAGTATTTTTATGTTTAAGTGATTATGTTTTTTAAAGAATCTCTTGTTAAATTTAACAGATATGTGATGTAGTCATGATTTTTGCTAATGGCTGTGATGTAGCCTATTTTGCTAATGGCTCCCTTCCGACCCTAACTTTTTATTTGATTATTATGCATTTTACATTTATAAAATATAAATGTAAAATACATAAACTCATTATATAAAAATCATTTTATTGGAATTTTAAATAATTTAAAATATTTTCTTAATGATGTATCATCAACCTGAAAATCTTCCTTTTCTAACCCACAAAATGGATGAAAGTGAAACTAATAACATCTATTGCTTATATCAAAAGTATATGAGAAGGTGAAAGTGGATTTTTGTAGAGTGACTCATTATACAAAAATTTCATCTCCACTCATTGATCTTAATTGATAAAACTCAGAAAAGTTACATGGCAAAAATAAAGGGATAGGTAAACTTTTCCTAAGAGATGCATGTTTGTTCAGATATCCAACTAAGACAACATGTAAAAATTAGCCATTTCTAATTAATAAACTCAGATAAGCTATATAAAAGGCAGCTTTCATTAGATACATATTGGAGAGATGAAAAAGATTAAAATAAGATATTTGTGATATGCTAGATTAAAATAGATGAGATTTATTTTCAAAGAAATTATGTTAGAATGAAATTCCAAGAGTGTCATTTTTATATTCATTAAAATTGAAGCTAGAAATTTCATTTATGATGAACCATAACATACATCAAAATGTGTCTGGAATGAACAATATGGATTCACTAATCAGATGTTCACTATAACAGTATTATGTCCAGAGTTGATTGTATTTATTTTTATTTCAGAATTTTGACTATAAAAGTAGCTTCTATATTTAGCTGTTAATTTTTTTTACTGTCCAACTAATACACTATTCATAATTATATACATACATCAACTATAACTAATATATACTCATAATTAGGTTATATTTTTAATTTTAAAAACCAAGATGCCAAAAATAAGATAGAATAATGAGAATAAAAACATAATATATATAAAAATAACAAGACTTTTTCCTGAAAGTTTTTTTTTAATAACTTTTGTTTTAAAATTTTGTTAACATGCTTACCTTTAATATAACACCTCTGTCTAATAAACTTTGTTTCTTTGCTGTCATTACAAAATAGTGTGTATCATCTTTATAATAAACTATGTTTTCTAAATCTATACCTGTTTCTTCTTTCATGTCCTAAAAATATTCAATTAGAAGTATGAGAAATGATTTGCTTGCAATTTAACAATAAATTGATATTGCATTATAAATTATCAAAAGTAAAATCATTGGATTTTATATATAGAATTATTATTTTTGGAGAACAAATTTCAGAAAAATTAATCTATATTTAAAATAGTCAAACTCAACATCAAAATAAAATTTTAATAATAAAAAACTATCTACTCAAGAGGTAATTTTATCCATTTTTAAAATCAATTAAAATTTGTTTGTTTAGAATAAAAATGAGAAAAAATAGTTCCTATTAAATTTTCTACCCACAAACACAGTAGAAAATTTTGTATATATAAAATTGATATTCATTCTCTGCTTTCAACAAACAACTTAATAACTTAACTTTGACATCAAGAATGCATATTTCCCATATATTTCCAGTCCTGTGTAACAATCTGACACAGTTACAGCCAATTAATTGATGCATTTTTTAATCAATCAGGCATGTTATCTGAAATTTTAAAAAAATTTTTCAAGTTCTGTTGCAATCAAATTCCAGCCTTTCTATATATAGTTTGTTTTTTATTTTTTAATATTTATTTTGTCATTCAATTCCAATCAATTTAAAAACAGAATATTGCATTTCAAATTTGCTAAATTTTTCCAAATTCAACAATGCAAGAGATGATTGCTGCAGTAGTTAAATTAATTACTCTTGTTAAATGATTAAAGATGATATTTGCTATCATAAACAGGAGAAAGAATGGCATGGCTTATTGTGCTCCCTTATAAATATCTTGATTTTTTTTACCAACTAATATATACCTGTAAATCTGTAAATGTAGGAAAAACATTGACTCTTGTTTTCTATTATATGATACTATAGTTATTACTTTTGTTTTGCATTATTATATCATCATTCAATTTTTGACTTGTGTCACTTTTCTGAGAAAGTAAAATATGATAAATTGGAAAAAGGATTATTGTAATTAAAAACTTTTAATATTAGATCTTAAGTTTTTGAAATTTACAATTATTAGAATTATTCTTAAACATTTTTTATTAATAAAATCATAATAAAAATTAACCAATTATAGAATAACTTACATGAAAAAATTTTTGGTTAAAAATAAAAGCAACTCCACTAATTTCTAAAACTTGAGCTTCTTCTAAAGTGTGTCTATTGATGAAATTTGCAGTAATAGCAATTGCTAATTTTCCTCGAAATTCTTTTCTATTAAAACCTGTATATATTATATAATAGTTAGATTTAAAAATTTATCAAAACAAAATTATCCATTAAACATAAAAAAATTTTTTATTCTAAAACAATTACAAAATTTTACTAAAATATTAAGGTAAATTTTTGAAAGTATCTATCTATTTTAAGAAATAAATATTTTTAGATTATTTGCAATCAAAATATAGATTGATAATCAATTCTATGTAGTTTTACAATTTTATTGATTCATTAGTTTTATTTGCATTTCCAATCTTTTCCCGATATTATAAAAATTTCATCAATAAATTTGTTTGTAATTTATTTTCATAAAAATATAATAAAATATTTTTATATACATCAATTTTTTAAAAAGTTAATTTAAAAAAATTTAAAATAAAAATTTTTATTTAGTATTATATAATTTGCTATTTGTTTTATTAAAATTATATATAAGTTAAATATATGCAAATTTAACCAGTTCACTGCTGTTGACATCTATAGATGTCAAGGAAGTGAAATAAATAAGTAAAATCAGGATTGAAATAAATTCAATCCTGATTTTATTAATCAAGAATCTGGCAAATTGGTTTTGTGTGTGTATTTGCTGAAAATATGCTCTTTTGATAATGGTTCCCAAATTTTTCAATTGCCAAAATATATTTTCAAATTATATATAAACAATGTTTGTTTATATTAGAATAGCTCAATAGAATTTGAATTTTTTTTCCTATCCCATCATGTTAATTTTATAGTCTGATCTATCAAAGTTATTCTGATAGTGGATTCAATAAGTGATATTTTTGAAATTTAAATAAGAAAGATAGAATTTTTCATAAAATGAACTATAAAAATCTGAAAATTAAAAAAATATTGTAGATAAGAAAATATTGATAAATTGTTAAAATAAAATATAGCTTAATTGTTTATTTTTAAAATTTTGCCAAAATTCAGGAGAAAAATCACAAAAACAATGTAAAAACACAGGCATTTAAAAGGGCCTGGCACATTTTTTGCTTTACAGCAGCCATTCCTTTCTAAGAAATTGCAGCCAAGCCCACTTTGCATATCAATGTAAGATATTAAGCACAATGATGTAATAAACTATCTGCAGTCCAATTAGAGAAACATAAAATGATCCTTAGCTGTTTATATATGATACACACAAATGGTCACATTAGGATTCTTGATATAAATAAAATTTATAAAATTACTATGAAAAATTGTATAAATGAAATAAGAACAGATTAAAATAAATATGAAATATTAATAAAAATGATAATATTACAATGAATTCATATAATTTTTTTTATTATATGATGTAATTTCATTCAACAAAAATTGCATAACTTTTATAAATTTCTGAAAATTTTGGCTGAATTTCTTCATAGCTTATTTTGTTCAGAGGACTTGTCACTATCTAAAATATCAATTAATTTGTTAGATATATAAAATTTTATATATATATATATAAAATAAAAAATAGTGTTTTCATTGATTTCATGTGTGCAATGAATGGGTTGTTGCAGGAAAAAAATTGCTTATATACATAGAAAGAGAAAAAAAGAAATGCAATAAATATCGAAAATTTCAAAAGATTTTGACAAAAATTAAGTGAAATTTCAAAATTAATTTTTTCTATATTAATTAATTAGTTTTAATTTCAAAACAGTTGATAGAGAAAGGATTAAAGTAGTAAAAAATTATGTAACAATTCAGAAATATCTTTAACAAAAATAATTAGTTATTAAAAAATATAAAAACAATGTACTCTTCTTGTACTTTTATTTACTAACTACTAAAAAATATCCTTTCAAATAAATATTTACTGCAATTAAAATATAATTTTCAGAAAGTTTTTTTAAATCTAAGCTATAAAAAATTTGACATTTTGATATTCATCATGTAATAATTTATGACAATTTGAATCAACGGTCTAAATAAAGATTACAACAGATGTTTCAAGTGAGAAACATCTGTTAATAATTGTAATTTTATGAACAATTATATTTAATAAGTACAATTCTATAAATATAAAATTTTTTAGGATAATGCTTTTAAATAATAATTTTTATTGTTGATCTAATCAGAAAACAAAAATTAAACATTAAACTTTATTATAACTAAAAATGTTTTCTTTTGATTATAAAACTACACAAACTATTGAATAACAATTTCAGTTTAAAAATTTAAAAAATTATATAATTTTATTTTCTAAAATTCTGTAAAACCATTTTTCAGATCCTAAAATTATTTTTCAAAATTTTATAAAATTATTCTATCATCATTTTAAATTTTAATATTTTATTAAATTGTTTTATAGAAAGTATCAGTATATTTTCCTATTAACTATATTATCAGGACATAAAAAAAATCAATCAACATAAATTAGCTTCATAAATATCACATAGTAATATAATTGAAGTATATACAGATTCCCTTGATTTACAAGGTATTGGAAACCATTCATTAGGAAAAATTTGTAAACAAAAATTCATTTCCCCATTAATTCCTATGCAAAAATTTCAAATTTGTTCTTGGATAACAAAATCCTTCAACTAACAAACTGATGTTGAAACATTTCAAAAAAGTGTTAATGTACATACAATATTGCATACTATAAACCTATTTTTGTGTTATCTATCTAGCCTATTTCCTATCATTAGATTTTGAATTTTTGCATGATAATTGACAAATGATTTTTGAATTTAAGCCTAAATATGACAAATATATCATCATGGCTTTATTTGTTTAAAAACTATTAAATTTTCAAATATTGTATTAAAAATTTATATGATTCTCAAATGCTTTTCTGGATAAACTTATAAAAATCATGATTATTTTATATATATATAATTATTCAATTTTTTAAATTTTAATTGCTAATAAGTAGATTAATTATGATTATGATGATTATTTTATTAAAACTAATAGAAAGAAAATAATTCATTTAATGTAAATTTAAACAAAGTGCAACTTTTAACACTGCAAATTTCTTATATCATAGAAATATATGGAATAGAAATATATGCCATATATGTATGGCATAAAAATATATGCCAAAAAACAGGACATCAAATGTCAAAAGGCGGCATTGATTTCTTCTCTTAAAATGCTTTATGTTTCACTTCTTTCCCATGATGCATATCCAATTTTGAATAAAGATGCTGTTTATATAATTAGCTTTTTTACACCTGTGTAATAAATATCACTTAGTAGTTTGTATGTAAAAGAGTAACATTAATTTGGTTAAATTTAAATTTCATGGCAGTAGAAATGGTTAACTTATAAAAATATCAATTTTTAAATACTTTTATTAAATAAACAAGTTTTTTATTAATATATAACATATAGGAATATTTCAATTAAGGATAACTCAATTTTAGTAAATTAAAATCAATATACTGTATATAATTAATTTTTATTAATAAATTATAATATTGTATACACACAACAATTTTCATATTTTTGAGCAAATATGAAATCTGCTTCTGACAATACATTCAAGTATATTTCTGTATTAATTATTTCTGTCTCAAATTCTATTATTCCTTCTTTTGATTCTTAATTCATTTTGACATAACATGGAGACTTCACTGTTTATTGATATGCTCAACTGCCGTTTAGTGCTTGTTGTTTTACGTTAATTCATTTTATCTTCTAATTTTCCCTTGGGTTTTTAAAAACATCAAGAAAATTAAGCAATTTTGAAGAGCTTTATATTATATATTGCAATAAATAACTATAACAGAAATTAATTGGATAGGCATAAATATATTCAGAACCGTTGTAAGTTAAGAACTGAGTTCAGTCTGAAAAATCTTGAACCCCACTGTAGTAAGTCAGAAATGGTTGGAAATCAGAAATAGCCAAAATTATGGATTTCTCGCTATTAGTGTTTACTAGAACACTATATATTATCTTAATAAACTAAGGACACAAAACTATAAGAATCAAAACAAAAAAAAATATGCTTTCCATATATCAAGATCAAGGAATTCTGCCATTAGTTGATTACATTGACCAATAGTAGACTACAGAGATGTCCTCGACAAATTAAGTACAAGTTCTTCATAAGTTGACTTAATTATTTAAATTAATATAATTTCTAAGTTAAGGAAGAATTATATTTGGAAATTTTATGAAAAAGAAAATACCAAGTATTTTGACCTTTATCATATATTTAGACAAGAGTTAACACATTAATCCACAATTCATCAAATATACCTTCTCCATTTGTAATTATATTGAATGTGTACATGTTTAATGCTGACATTGGACAAAATGTCAAAAACATATTTGAAGTCTTATTGCACATACCCTACAAGTCTTGGCATTCACTTTTTGATGCATTAATGCTAGATGGCACAAAAAGTGTGATCTATGATGAAAACACACAAATATTAATATTTGCACTTTGTATAAACTAGCCTTTATTTGAAGAATTATATTAGTTAGATTTAGCATCTTCTAAATGAATTACAAAATATAGTTCAAATCTGCATGTGGATTGAAGATTTGTTATATTAGAGACTGTACCAATCTGGAATAATATGAAATTATTTTATAGCTTTATATATTTGTAAAAATTTTCAAAAAATGCAAAAGTATATTATGAATACCTCATAACTGGCTGTATGCCAGGCACTGGAGTCAATCCTCTAGTGGAAAATCAAAGTGAATTTTATCTTAATACAAAATCAATGGCATACAATAGTAATCTTGATATGAAAATATATCTGATACAATCAATGAAGAGATTAACCAAGAAAAATCATAGAGACAAATCAATTATTCATAGCATTAAATTGGAAATAAAACAACTAAATAACGGAATTTTCTTACCAAAACAATTTGAAGGAGCCGGTATGCAAGAAAAATGAAGATATGAATTAGAGATTATAAATTATAACATAGAACAAAATACAATCATTGATTTAAATATATTACAGTGGATAATTTATCAAGATGAAGTAATTTTTTTAATAAAAGTGAAAATTATCTTTGAAAATCGAAAAAGGGGACACTCATACAGTTCATTAAATTGAAAATTTATAAAATATAGAATGTTTGTAAATTGAGGGACACCTGTACAAAAGTTTTGAAATTAATAAATATTAATATTAAAAATTTATTTTGGATATTAGAATTTTAATGAATATTCAAATTTAAACAATTTAAAATATATATATCATTAGTGGCAAATATTAAAAAATAACATCTTAAATGTACTTTCATGACAATGCTTCCCAAAGTATTTGTATCTCAGGAATAGGCAAAAAGATCTTTAAGAGCTATGAGGCATTTTAAAATTTTTATTTACCTGATTTTTATTTTTATACATTGGTCTCAGTTCACAAGGTTTCACATCTGTAATTTATTATAATACAAATGTATAATTATTTTTGTTTTAACAAAATATAACTTCTCCAAATTGCTTTTACCTGAAATAAATATGCTGGAATTACTAAATTTTAAAAAGGGACATGTAAGCACTGAAAGTTTGGGAAACATTGTTTTAGGGAAATGTTAAAATTTAAAAATCTTAAAAATTAATGATAAATTTAAGATTAATTTCAATACATAAATTTATATGTTACTATAATCTGACATTCATAATTATAATTTAGCTATGAATTACAATGATCATGAATTTATGATTATTATAGCAATTAATAAATTTATTCAATGTTTATTTCAATATATAAGTCATAAAAAGATTCTTATATCAAATTTAGAATAAATTCAAGTTAGCAAGTAAAACTAATTTTAAAAATAAATTTCAACTTCCTTGTATAAATATACACATAAATGTACATTATCTATATAAAAAAATTAAAATATGCCAAAATTAAATAAAACCTCTCATATGACCAGTCATATGAATGCTATATCATAATAGTTTTGCACAGTTTTACATTTGAAAAATAAATTTGTTATATTATTAACAATTGAAAAAAGTTACTTGCAAATATTTGGATTTCCTAAAAAAATGATGAAATTTTATGGTGACCCACAAAAATGGTTGCAATTTTCAGGAATAAGAAATTCTTGAGGATCAATTCTTTTAATGCCACTTTTCAATCTCACTGATTTCCAAATGGCAGGGCTATTATATGCCCAGCCAAAGGCTGCCCATCTGTCGAAAAATCAAATGGATTGTAGAGGATGAAAATCAATGAGACAGGTCTAGATAGATCCTCACTTTTGAGATGTGAGACTCAGATTTGATCTGGATCTTCTGAGTGGAAATTCAAAGCATTTTCATGTGAACAAGCTAGCCAATGCTCTTGTGGAGCAGAAGCCAACAATTGGAAAAAAAATGCCATTCTATATTATATAGGATAAATTTCAAGAATATTAAATAGATTAACATATATATTACAAATAAAATTGATTACAGGTAGTTCTCAGTTTTATGGAGTTATAATATGGAAATTGCATGTAAAATAAGAACTCTTAAAAAATCAATTCCCATAGACAATATTATATGTTAAATGTCCCATACAATGTGAATTAGACATTCCATTTGCAGCAATGCACTTTGACCACAATAAAATTTAAAAAAGGCTAAAAAAAATCAATAGCTTGATTATATAAGGATTTATTTAGCTAAAGAAATGAAAATATAACCATTAAAATTAAACAAATAATACTAAAAGAAATTGTCATATAAATGTTAAAGAATAATAATGAAAAATAAAAATTAACAGATAATTCATCTATATAAAAGCTGATCTACTTAACTTCCATTCCCAATTTCTACCTACTACTTTAGGAAGAAACTGGGAATGGAAATAATTTACATAATATGCTAGTAAAATAAAAAGATGCACTACTATTGCTTTTCAGTTATTTTGATTTTTTTTAATGTAACAGATTAAGTTTTTGTTACAACCCAGTCATACTGTATCGCATAGCTATATATGTAGTTTGAAATGTGTTTTTATGAATGTTTAGATTTATTTATTGCAAGTAAGGTTCATATTTTCAATTTTTTTCAAATATGAAGTATAAAAGAAACTCAAACTCAGGAACTTGTTAGGCAAGAACTCAAACCAAGACCTATCTATATTTATTATAACTTTAAAAAACATTTATTTTGCAATAAATGTTTTTTAAAGTTATAATAAATATAGATAGGTCTTGGTCCATCTATAAAAAGGATGATCAAAGGTAATTTAAAGATAATAAAAAATTTTAGTATGTTTTGAATAATATACTTTTTTATAATTAGAATTTTTCATAGATAAAATTTTTACAAAAATACTGAGATCATTCCATATGTTCATATTTTTGAAAAATTTTGAAAAAGTTATTAACTATATTTTATCAAATTTTAATTTTATCTATTATACATATATTCCTTCATCATCAACAATTTTTGCTGCCCATTTTAAGGATAATTTTTTTTATCCCATCTGTGTAGGGTGGCTGGTTTTGATGTGAAATTGTCAAATATTGTTCTTTTGATTTGATCTTTAGCATTAATTTTCCCCCTCAGTAAAAAAAATTCAATATTAAACAGAAGCCCAGAAATAGATGATAATTATTTAAAGTAATATTTGGCAAGTATGGTGGTTGAAGCATCACTACTTAATTGAAGTCTTTAATTTTCTATACCAATTAATATTGATTTGGTGAAACAAATTTTTTCCCTGTTCATTAATTGGAATTTTTTAAAATCAATACTGAAAGTTGATAAATGTAAATATATATTGATAATATTTGATTAGGTGCTAACAGTTTAAAATGAATGACATTGCACAAATCCTATCAGAGGAGTATTTTTCGGATACCATTTCGCCCTTTGTTGTTGGTTTGGACTTTTTATCTATCTGTCCACTGTTTATTTTTCTAATGACATAATTAAGATAAGACTATCCATTTTTCATCATATTAGGATGTATTCAGAAATGGCTCCTGAACATGAGAAAAAAAAATGCAAATGTTTTTCTTCTTGATAACTTGCAATAGCTCAAATGATACTCACTTTCTGAGCTTGGATACTTTTTCTATCATCTTTAAGTGACAATACATGTTTCCATTAAATGAATTGCTTTTTGCAATCTGATCCTATAAGTTCTGGGCTTTGTATCCATAAGACTAATGAATGTTTTGCTGCCAAACTTAACATTAGAATGAGACTTGTATTTTTGCTGCTTTCATTTCTAAGCAGTCCTTATACTGATGGCACACTTATTATGAATTATATTCATTTTTTAAAAATGTTTTAGGCTATTCAAAATAAATTGCATCAATTTAATATATTTTAACAAATTATTGTAATATATGAATATATTTAAAAAGTACAATTATCTTAAAATATACCTAATAAAGTATTTCTTTTTCCATCAGCACCTATCAGCACATCAAATTCATATTGAGATACAGGATGATCTGATGGAGAAACTTCTGCTCGCCACCCAACTCCTATATAAAAATTCACATTCAATTTAAATAAGAACAAACAACACTGAATCATTAATTAAATATCAAATATTAATTTGAATTACACAATTCAAATATATAAAAAAATTATTTAACTAAATTGTTTAAGTTGAATGCAATAGCAATTAAAAGTGATAATGATCCTTATCAAAAATAAAAATTAAATGTTTTGTTTAATTCACTTAAAATGAAAATTTTTACATAAATATATTAAGAGAAATTTTTATTAAGATTATAGAATAACTATTAGATCTTTCTGATGCCTTTTATTAGAAAAATTTTCTGTATGTTTGTAATAAGTATTATTGACAATTTATCTTACAGAAAACTGTGCAAAATTATAAAAATTTATTGTGATTGAATGAACTTTTAAAATAATCCAAATATCCTAACCAGCACAAACTCCCCTAGTGACTAAATTTTTTTGAATTAACTGCTAATTAATGATTATTATTTTAATTTTATACTTTAATTGATAATTATGATTATGAACTTTTAAAATTTAAAAATATATTAACATAATAAAAACAAAGTAAATTTTACTTTCCCCACTCAGCAATGATACTATTTAAAGATTTTTTTTAAAGTAATAAAGCTAATGGATAATAATGTAATTCAAGATTAAACACTTACTATGTCATCAATAATCAAAGAATTATGATGTTTAAAAATATCAGTTTGTTTGATATTTAATTAGAAAAACTATTTTTGGCAATAAAATTAAAAACAAAATTTTAAAAAATATTTTGAAAAGATAAAAAATTTTTTTTTACAATTTTAAAAAGAAAAAAAAAGGGGATCTTTATATAATAGTAAATCAAATATTTATATAATAGTAAATCAAAAATTAAGATTTTCTTTTTTATTAATATAGAAAAGAAATAATGGATTAAGTCTTGTCTATTGTTTAAAGTCTGTCAACATTTATACACATCACAGAAGTGGAGCAAAAAGTGTAAAAGAAATACAATTTTGATTTAACTAGTGCAGCTATTGCAGATCAGTTTTTTGCAGTTATTGGCTGAAAATGTGGACCTCTGATGATGGTTTCTAAATTTTTTGACTGTAAAAATTTGTTTTTTAAATTACATTTTCACAGTAGATAATTTGAATGGATTCTATTGGTAGAATTTCAATTATTTTTTAATCCAATCTTATTGATTCTACATTCTATTATATAATATTAATCTTGTTCTGGTTTTGGGATGAGAATTTTATTTTTGAAATTTTAAATAAAAAGTGAAATTTTCATATGATGAGCTCTAAAATTTATAAGACTGAAAAAAATATTGTCAATAATACAAAAATATTGATTAATTCTGTTAAAATAAACAATACTGTTTTTTATTTGTTCACTTATTGCTTTATTTTTTACTGATAAATAAAATATGAGAAAATCCAAACAAATATCCATTATTTAACCCATTGAGTGCATTCTGACAAGGCAAGTTCTGAGAGGGTGAGCCTTTGCAATGATAACACATCAAGGGTCTGGAACAGGCAGATGATTAGTGCAAAATAATTTTTAAAACAATCTAAAAAAGCTTTTCAAAATTTATATAATTACTTTATATTTTAAAATTACATTTGTTATTATCAAATATCAATTAAAAAAATTTTTGTTTTATAATTACTTTTTATTTTAAAATGGGCATTTAGAACTCCTGCCAATTCCTTCCTGGGAAATTTCTGTTCCACCTACTAAACTCAATATGGTCTCTTATTGGCAGAAGTATTTTACCCATATTGGTTCAGAATAAAGCTAATATTATAGCAATTATTGCATAAGGAGAGTTATTCTAACTTTAGAATCTTCTCTTAAAAAAATGCAAATATTTTGCAAAATAAAAGAACAAAACTGTTAAAATGTTGAATACACATAACTTGATGTAAAAAATTGCTCAAAAATGATATCAAATATAAATTAAAACATTTTTTATGAGAGAATATACATCAATTTTGCTAAGAAAATTTGCATAATGTTACTAATTTATCAAATAAACAATTTTTCATCGAAATATGGACAGAAATACATCATACATGGCTTATTTTATTCAAAATGGACACAGCTATTAAACAGATATAATTTGAGTGGAGTGGAGGAGACAGATTAAAGAATTTGCTGGATTTTTTATAATTAATAAATAATTGTTTTGGTAAAAAGGAACATATATATTGTATAAACTGTAAAAATTTCAAGATTTCTTTGACAAAAAATAAGTGTGATATGGCAATTTATAAATTTACACCACCATTGACATTTATCATCATCTGGCACTCAAGGGGCATAGCATTTATTGTTTGATGACAGCCAATCATTTCCCAGGAAATTACAGTCAAGCCTACTTTACTATACTGCACATGAATTACGTATAGTGTATCAACAAAGCATCTGCAGGCTAATTAGAACAAAATAAAGATTATTATTAGCTGTTTAAGAAAACAATTTTTGTGTTTTCTTAAAGTTTTTTGTAAATTTTTGAATTTATTAAAAAACCTGCCCAATAAATATGTCAATAGTTCAATAAACTTATATTTAGCTGAAAGTAACAAAGACATAAAAAAAGTATTATGCAAATTTTCATTATGAATAATTTTTTAAAATCTGGTCCAATTTTCTTCATTTCATAGCTTCTTTTATTCAGAAGGATTGCAACTATCCAAAAATAATAAGTATTTCATCGGATAACTAAGATTTCGCATAAAGTATATTCTTCAGTCTCATATAACGAACAAAAAGTTATGAAATAAAATTAAAAAAAAATTTTCAGTCAGTCAAATTAAATAAACTGAAAAAATTTCAAAGAAAATTAAGAGAGATTTCACAATATAAATTTTTTGCATATTAATTAGGTTTAATTTGAAATATATTGCAGACTTCAACAGATTAAAAGCAGAATATATTTAAACTTTATAAAAAAATACTGTATATATACTGTATAAATACTGTGTATAGCAGGGGTCGGGTTGCCGATCCCTGCCATACACTATGGGATAAAGAATGCTCGGAAGCAATTTCCCAGAAAGTAAATGGCTGCTGTAAAACAATAAAAGTACTATGCCCATTTAAATAGCTACAAGATGTTTTGTTTTTCATGATTTTCTCCTAAATTTTGACAAAACTCAATGAAAAATGAACAATTAAGATATATATTAGTTTATTTTAACAGAATTAATACTTTCCTATCATCATCTACAATATTTTTTTTGCTTTTCAGTATTTTATAGCTCATCATATAAAAAATTAGATTTTTACTTAAAATTTCAAAAATATCATTTCATCCCAAAATTAGAATTATTTTGATATATTAAACTAAAATAGCAACAAGATGAAATAAAAATAATCCAAATTCTATCAAGCAGTTTAATTATAAACAATGTTTACAAGTAACTTAAATATTTTGGTAACTGAAAAATTTAGAAACCACCATCAAAAGTGAATATTTTCATATACCAAACATGAAAAAACAAATTCACAAAAGCTGGATTAATAGAACAATATTAAATTTTTTTAATCCTTTTTTATGGTTTTATTATTACTTTGTTTTGACATTTATATACATCATTGACAAGGTGTAATTAAGACATGGTATCTATACATGGCAAAAACATTCAACGGATTAATACTTGTTTGTTATTTTTATTTATATTAAAAAGTAAAGAGGAGAAAATATTCTAAAGATATAAAAAAATTGCATATCATTAACAGAATAAATTTTTCTCAATGAGAAAAGAGATGAAAATTATCTATATTATTAATTACTCAATAAGAATTAAGATTTCAGTTCTATTGTTTAGTAAATTCATAGAATAGTTAGTATAGTACATTTTTCAAAGAAATGGCAGTAAAATTATTTATAGATGGAAAGAAACATTAATTTTTCATTTTAATTCTATTCCTATTAAATATATTGTTTTGTAATTTACTGTTAAATCTATGGTCAGAGAAATGTAATAATAATCATGATTATCAAAAATCTAATGATTAAACAAACAGTTAATTTTAATATTGACTTCAATGAGGAGATTTCTTAAATTTCTTAAAGCAAAACTGAAAACTCAAAAAGTAAAATGTTTTGAATGTTATATATGTTAACATATTAGGAATTGTAAAATGAATTAAAATTGCACAATACATACCTTTTATTTGGCTAATAAATTTTGGAATATGAAAATTACTTTCAGAATCAATTTTTCTTCTTAAAAACAAAAATTTTTAAATTAAGAACTCTCCGCTGTTTTATAATTAATGTAAAATGTATGACAAACATATTAAAAAAATGTCATTAGAAAGAAAATTTATTTGCATTATATGACATTTCTTGATTAAAATATTTTTGAAATTTTTTGAAAATTAGTCAAAAATCATAAATGCAATGAATATTTTTTTAGTGAGAACAATTTTAATAAGAATGTGATGCACAGAGTTAATACAAAATATTTATATTGCAAGGATTAGATTAATATTGTCAGTTAACACTAGTTGCATCAAAATGAAAATTTAATATATTTATAAATATATATATATATATATATATTTATTTGAATTTTAAATATTTACACTTACACACACACATGCACACATGCATAATCTGAATATATACTTTACACATTATTGTACATATATGTATATTTTAATATAACTTACTTCCATATGATGAATCATCTGTAGGTTGTAGGAGGCTTTTAAAAGTAACATTTTCATGCACTTCAACTCCAAGTAATAAAGCTACTTTTAAAAGAATTAACTGAAGTTGACGTATACCTATGTAATATAAAATTGAAATTAAAAAAAAAAAAATTAATAATTCTTTAACTATTTTTACTTACTGATGTGATCAATGGAACCAGCACAAAATTTTCCAAAGAATTTTTTAGCACCAAGATTCCGGAGATCATGAATAACAAATGGCCAAAGATGAAGAACATTATTACGAGAGAAACGGTCACGTTTTTCTACTACTACTACTTTGGCACCTAATAGTTGAGATTCAATAGCTGTCCGTAACCCACAAGGACCAGCCCCTATTATTAATACCTAAAAATAAGTTAGAGTATTAAAAGCAAATTCTCAAAGAAAATTCTATTCTTTGTCATAAACAATTTCACATACCCTAGTATTAGTACATGATTTTCCACGATTATAGCATTTATGACTTGCTCTCTTATCAATTTTAGTCCACAGTGATGCAGCTTTCCAAGAGTGAAGTTTTGCTTTTAATTTAGGATAAAAATTTGGAAAATTTGTAGGTTTTAAACGAAGAACTTCACACAATTGTCGATAAGTAGATAATACAGATTTAAATGTTCCTGCAGACACAAACTGATCAAAAATCTCTGAAGCTATTACACTTTCTGGACTGGAAGCAACTGTATTTGAGGAAATTTTGCTCCTGGTATTCATGGTCACTGTGTCCAAAGCTAAAGCAAACATGGCAACAGAAGTTTCACACTTCACAATTAGGAAAATATCTGAAAACAATAAAACTTATTAAATACTATATCATGGATTCATGATAGACTAAAACATTTACTTAAAATAAAAAATAATGTTGAATAAATTCTAATGCATCTTTTTAATATTAAAAATTATTTATTTATGTTTAAAAAATTACTTTAATGGATAATTTTCAAATAAATTTTTATATTTTATTCTATGTTTATATTTAATATAATTTTAATTAAAGATTCAAACAAATTTCTTTAAATTTTCAAAATTTAGATGATACCAAGTAACAAAAAATATTCTGTCAAAAACTATTGTAAACTAATACTAGCGTTAACAATTACTTTCTTTCAATATAATTTGAGGTCAATGTAACTTCAGAATAATGTCAAGGAACGTGTCAAATATCAATGTAAACAAAGTGTTTATTATTAAGAAGAGTTGTAATAGATTTAATAATCTGATCTCAGTTTATAATGAAAATATATAGCTCTCAGAATTTATTCTTAATATTTTGAAGTTATGATTTTTTATTTTATTTGGATCATTAAGATAGTTTAATTTTGATTGTTTTCATTAGATATAATGCATAACATCTGCCAGCAGTCACTTTATTTGATCTCCATATTTATACTTGAAATAAAAATAGAAAATAAATTATTACTAAGAAAATAAATATTGAAAAAATTAATTTTAATTTAGGCTTTATCAAAAAAATAATCTACTCTATTCACATTAATTCTCTCACAAGTCAGTTATCTAAACATATATTTCAGTTTGACTTTTTCTACATAGATTTATTACTGCTGTAATTATTTTAGATTATAGTGCTAGTTGCAAATAAAGTTTTAAAGGTCATAATTATTCTTTAAATAAACCAAAGTACAATATATTAAAATTTCAAAATAAAAAGAATGTCTTAGAATCATTATAATATGTATGATCATTCATATATATATAATTTTATATAAATAATTGAAAAAATAAAATATACATATTATAAAAAAATGCTTTATACTCTGAGAAATTGCATCTTTAAAGTGCTGTAAATTCAGATAATTCTTGTTTTAAATATTTAATAATAATAATAATAATAATAATAATAATAATAATGGAAACAAGAAAATATGCATAGGAAGTACAAAAACAAATTTAAAAAAGATTTCTAGAGCATAAATAGGATATAGCCAGCAGAAACTTAGGCATCATGCTTGCACAAAGATTTTACGAGAATAGATTTTTTCCATAGACTGTTAATAATGCATTATCCCCAATATCACAAATACTGAGGATTTAAAACTTCTAGAAGCCTTTGAAATATATAATTGGAAAACAAAAACATGTTATAAATGAAGCAACACCAGAAGTTGTATTTCTACCTTGGATCTGGGTAAATGAAAACCAATGACAACATTTGCCATAAAAAAATTGTATACTTGTTATATTTTTATCTAGTTTATTTCTATTTTTATTTTATTTTCAATTCTTATTATTTATTATAGATATTTAATGTATAACATCATAAATATTATATATATTTATAATATTCCTTTCTCTATAAGTATTTTATATTATAACCTAATTTAATAACTACACCATAACAACTATACTGTTTTTAAGAAATTTCAAAATTTATTATTATTATTACTCAAATTTATTCTATTTATATATGTATACTAAAAACTACTGAAGAGGGCTTAATCAAGCTGAAAGCACTCCAGTTTCTTTAAAAATATAAA
This sequence comes from Androctonus mauritanicus, assembly GCA_011317285.2. Classification (NCBI taxonomy): domain Eukaryota; kingdom Metazoa; phylum Arthropoda; class Arachnida; order Scorpiones; family Buthidae; genus Androctonus; species Androctonus mauritanicus. The sequence continues at coordinate 19,990 of WUQG02215860.1, forward strand.
TAAATAGTTCAACCTAAAAACTGACCTTGTATCTATTGTCTTGTTTTAAGAATTCTTACTTTACAAGTCACCAAATTTAACACATGATTCTTGGAAAATTTTTTTTAAAAAAACATTAATTATAATAAATATTAAATGTTCATAAAATACAAGTTATGAGTTAATTCATTCTTGAAGTAAGCTTGTAAAATAAAAAACTTTAAAATGAAGAATAGATTTCCCCCATAGACAATGTTAAAATCAGGGATTCCATTTTCAGCAATGCAATTTGGCCACAAAAAAATCAAATACAGTAAAGGCCAATAAAATCAAGAGTTATGATCAAATACTGATTTAACTATTTAAAAAAATGAAAATATATCCTTTAAATACAAGCAAATTATAATAAATTATTTATTTCATATAAAAAGGTTAAAGAATTTTTATTCTTCGCTACTGATAGAATACAAATTAATTATTATATCAGACAACCCAGAAATGGAAGTTATTTATATAATAATATCTAATAAAACCAGGAGGATATATTACTTCTTGTCTACCATTTTGATTTTTCTAAATTTCACAGCAGATAGTTTTTGCTACAAATTCAGTTACATTATATTGTATAATTTGAAATGGATTTTTTTATGAACTTTTAGGATTTATTGCAATTAATGTTTATGTTTTTGATAATCATATTTGAAAAAACTTTCAAATCTAGAAACTGAGAGCTATAAATACAATATTTCAAAACATGTAGCTTTACAACACTATTACTGGGTTAGTAGTAAATATTTTGATGTTTGCTAACAAATGGGAAAAGTCAAACTGGTAAACTGGAAACAAATAACACTCCCTCTGGCTAAGTGACTATGATTTCATCCAGATCTGGACTTATTATCAAAGACTTAAAATTAAAAATACAGACATACTTCATCTTTCAGAACTTTGTTAAAATAACACTTCTCAATTATATTCCATGCTTTTATTTTATATCTCAAAATGAAAATTATCTGCAAAATAATACTTAGAACAGATATACAAAACATAAATTAGAATATAATGGGCTGGGTCTGGAGCCATCCTGAAAAATTGAAGATATGAGAAACAGAATTGAACCCAGATCCTCCAAGGTGATATAAATATCTTTAAAATGCATTCACCTAACTGAGTTTTTTAGACCTAGCAATATTGTGCACTTAATAATAGTGTAAGTATATTTTTAGACTTTTATATGCATTAGCAAATAAAAAAGGCTAAAAAACTGATTTACTTTATAGCAAGATCTAGAATATAACTGCTGCAATATTGAGTATGCCTGTAACTAAATGACAAAAGTTACTAAATAGTAATAATTCTAGTAATAGAAAAAAGCACTCTAGAAACACATTCTCAGCTTACAGCACCAGGCCTATGGGTTTTCTAGTTTCAGTTAATATCATTTCAATTAAAGATGCAGTTTTCA